>PVKS010024042.1:0-11820 GCA_004027875.1 Aplodontia rufa | reverse complement strand
GTTGCTCCTTGGGTACCTATGCAATGTGTGATTGAAAATCACTGGAGTTTTCCTGTAAAGCTTGGTCACGTCCACTCATGCTGCTCTGGCCACCATAGCCGCCTCAGCTGCTGGCTAGCTGGGCCACCATAACTGGACAGGTTTGACAAGCCCATGCATCCACTCGTAAGCACTGCCACTTGCTCCTGCTGTAGAATTCAAGAAGAGGTCTACGTGTTTGCGTTGCATATTTGTTTTGTCTTTTTTTTTTTTTTTAAAGAGAGAGGGGAGAGAGGGACAGTGAGAGAGACAGAGAAACAACTTTATTTAGTTTTTCACATGGCCTTCGTTGCTCCAACACTCAGTTGTGTACGTGGTGCTGGGGTTTGAACCCGGGTCCTCGCGCCTGCCAGGCAAGCGCCGAAACCGCTGAGCCACCGCTCCAGTCCCTTGTTTTGTCTTTTGACATAGCTGTCACGGCATCTTCGTGAGTAGCAGACTCGACATCTGCTTCATCAGTTACTCTGCCATCAGGACCAATCTCAATGTGTACTCTCTCAGGGTTGAGTGGTGAAAGACAATTGAGTCATTCTCAGTAGCTCTGTAAGGTAATGCCCGCGTGTGTACACAGTGCTTTGGAAGGTAGAGCCACCATCCCCATATCTTCGATCAGATGTTCCTGAAAAGCAGTAATTGAGGTCTCTCCCAAATCTATCTGAGCCAAATCCATAGCCATCCTAATCATCATAGCCTCCATAGCCTCCACCATAAGCACCACGCCTCATTCTCTCAAAGCCAGCTCCTCTGCCAGCCCCAGGTCTGTCACAGGGACCTGGCTGATGCAAGGCCGTAAGCCTTTGTGGTGGATCACAATGAGTTCTAACTTCAGCTCGACTGTGCTTAACTATTCTGACATACCTGTGTCCTATTCTTTCCTTGTGTTTCTTGAGAACATTTTCAGTTATTTCATGGGACCAAACTGTAGGAAGGCCTTTCCCCCATACTCCTCCCCTGGAAGTCCACCAGCAGTGTTATCCTGTTTGGCACAATTTCCTACCCTGAGAAGAACTGGACAATTTCTTCCTTGCAACATCCAAAGAGGAGTCCTCTAAGATGCACAAAGCCATCGCTGGCTGTGTCAGGACTGTTTGGACCGGTATGCTTCCATCCATTTCAACCTTGTTTGACTTGAATACTTCAACATATCTGTGTCCCATAGTTTCTCTGTCTTTTTTTCAGGGCCAATTTAACTTCATATTATGATTCAGTTTCAACAAAGACTCACCCCTCGGCCTGCCTTCTCTGGTGTAGATGAAATGAGTACTTTGAGCCCCATTTTGAATTTTGAAGAAAATTCAGAAAATTCAAAAAAAGACATTGCATTACCTTGACTGAGCAAGACCAGGGCAATCCTCAAAATTTCACCATGAATCCTTCCCCACCTTTGGTGCCTAATATCGTCATCTCTTCGAGTATCCTGGTGTCCAAATAGACTAAACACAGTGCTTTCCCGTGGCCAAGAAGAAACCCCCAGTATTCTTTTGATCATTATTTGTCTGATATGTTTTTCTCTTCTTTTATGTTTTCTATTTATGTATTCTTATGTTTTAGTTATGTTTTTTGTAAATGCCAATGGAATTTTTCTTTTTCGATGAATTTTTCTTTTTTTTTCTTTTGTGATGAATCTAAGGATTAGTTAACAGATTCAGTTCATTTATATTTATTGTAATTATTATTACTTATATTTGTTTTACCTTAATTTGTTAGCTCAATTTTGCCTTTATTATTTTAATATAACTTAGATAATTTGTTGTTACAATTCATAATTTATCTCAATCTATCTTTTCTCTCTCGTTTTTCTCTGGTAAGGATTAATTGAACCCAGGAGTGCTCTACCTCCAAGCTACATCCCATCCTTAACCCTTTTATTTTTTATTTTGAGATAAGATCTTGTCTATTATTTAAATATTTTATTTAAAACTGTATTCCAAATGGATCTTTGTGTACATAACCAGCAGGATTTCACATATTCTAAGAATGTTTTCATGATGCCCACATATTTGAATGTCAGTTTGCCTTGGTATAAAGATTTTTTTTTAAAGAGAGAGGGGACAGTGAGAGAGAGAGAGAAAGACAGAATCAATTCCATTTAGTTTTTCATGTGGCCCTTGTTGCCCCAAGACTTCGTTGTATACGTGGTGCTGGGGTTCAAACCTGCGTACTTGCGCATGCCAGGCAAGCTCCGTAACCAGTGAGCCACTGCTCCAGCCCCCTTGGCATAAAGTTTAGAGTGTATTTCCTTCAAAATTTTGAGAATATTATTTCATTGTTGCTTTGCTTCTTGTATTGCTGTTGAAAATTTGGTATCAGTACGATTTTAATTTTAGTATGTGTTTTAGTTTTTTCACTGCTGTGACCCAAGGACCTGAGAAGAACAATTTTAGGAGGAAAAGGTTTATTTAGGGGCTCACGGTAGAGAAGGCCAGCTCCATTCCTCAGGGCTCTAGGTGAGGCAGGACATCATGGTGAGGGGTGTGGCAGAGGGAGCAGAATGTGAAACTGCATGCCAGATATAGAATATATACCTTACCCCCAGTGACCCACCTCCTCCAGCCACACCCTGCCAGGCTATAGTTGCCAGTTAACCACTGATTGGGTTAAGGCTTTATAACCCAAGCATTTCACCTCAGTCTTCCTGCATTGTCACACGTGAGCTTTTTGGGGGGGGGGCACCTCACATTCAAACCATCGCAGTATGAATTTCTCTACAGACATATAGATATTTGAGTGAATTTTAAAAATTCTGTTCCCTGTGTTTGTCCTCCATGAAGCTTTTCATCCTAAGGTCTTTTTCCCCCCTTAATTCTTGAAACTTTACATCCTTCATTTCTCCAAATTATTCAGGGGGCCATCACTGGGAGTTAAAACCTCTGACCTACACCCCAAGCTCTTTAATTTCTCTCTCTCTCTCTTTCTCTTTTTTCATTTTGAGACAGGGTCTGCCTTGGTTGCCCAGGTTGGCCTTAAACTTGGGATCCTCCTGCCTCAGCCTCCCAAGTTGCTGTGATTATAGGTGTGTGCCACCATGCCTGGCTCATATTCGTTTTAATCTGTGTTTGGAACACCTATTACCTGGCATTCATCTGTGTTTGTCGTGCTTATCACTGAGCCTTGCTTATATATTAAAGGTTCTCAAAGCATGGTCTTCGGACTGGCAGCATTAGCATCTCTTGTAAGCATGTTAGAAATGAAAACTCATGATCTTTTCACAATGTAACGAATCAGTCTCTCGAGTTGAGGGCCAGGAAACTGATTAACAAGCTCTCCAGAGGACCCTTACATAAGTTAAAGTAAGAACTATTGTTTTATATTGTCATTTCCTTGTAACTAACCAATTTTTTCTTTCTTTCCTTCTTTTTTTTTTTGGCACCAGGTATTGAACCCAGGGATGTCTAACCACTGAGCCACATCCCCAGACTTTTATTTTTTTCTTTTAAGACAGGGTCTTACTAAGTTGCTTAGGACCTCACTAAATTGCTGAGGCTGGCTTTGAACTTGCGATCCTCCTACCTCATCTTCCCAAGTTGCTGGGATTACAGGCGTGTGCCACTTCACCAGGCTCTGAGCCAGTTTCTTTTTTTTTTTTTTAATTTTTATTCAATAAACATTGTCTTACAACAGGAGGGGATCATCGTGTAATGACAGAACAATCCAATATCGGTGTCAGACCTTGGCTTCCCCCTTTGGGTTCCCCATGGTTCCATGTTTCACTTTACTTAAGACCCAAGTTAATTGGACTTCTTGTGGAAGTCAGAGGTTCCCTCAGCTTAGATTCTCCCATATCTGAGTCAGTTTCTTAATCTGATTTTTAAAATTTGCTGATTTGTCCTTTAGTTGTATCTCATAGTCACTTATCTCAACTACTTATCCCACTCTTCATTGATTCAGAGGTTCTCCACATGGGATCAGCAGACCAGCAGCCCCAGTATTGCCCAGAGTTTGTTAGACGTGCGGGTTCCTAGGAGCCCACCTAAGACCTATTGATCAGAAACTCTGAAGACAGCACCCAGCAATTTGCTTTAACAAATCTTCCAAGTGATTTTGATTCCTGCTGTATTTACCTTTGCTTATTTCAGCTTTCATATTTTTATGAAAACATTTTTAACGTTTCTTTTCTTGCTTTTCATTATCTTCCCTTCTCTCCTGTAATATGTTAATTTTAAACTCTTAGACTATTTCTACTAATATTTAGGCCGATTTGGTTTTGTAATCATTTTGGAAATGCTAGTGTCTTACTCTTTTGACCTGTCATTGTGATTAGACCTTGGAGCAATGGATTAGGGGAAGAAGTACAGAACCCTCAAACTCTGGGAATGGAGTATGGGTGGCAGAAAAACACCAGGCATCAGAAATCTAGCATGTGCTCCCCACCCTCCCAGGAAGACGTAGCCTTAGGAGGGAAAAAGAGAGACAGACATTTTGATCCATGGCCAGGTTTGGAGGAGGAGGGGTGGGAAAGCAGAAACCTGAGAATGCTTCATTCTCACCTACATTGCAACATTGACTTTTAAAACCGTGATTTTTTTCTCCTGGGAACACCTGGACCTGAGGTCTGTGGATGTTACCAAAAGCTTGGTCCTTGTCCCCAATGCCAATCCAATAATGAGGACAGAATTTTGAGAAAAAGAAGTTTTATTGTCTTAGTAGCAAAAGAGGCACATAGGGAACTCCTATCCCAGAAGCTGGGATTCTGCCCATCAAGGGACACAAGGGGTTTTTAAAGAGGTGATTCAAAGGCTACATTCCACGTGTCTACTGTTGGAGTTGTAATTTACTTGTTGATTTGGGAGTTAGTCATTTCTTTTCTTCTTCTCCTTCTTTTCCTCCTCTTCCTCCATTGATTGATTGATTGTTGTTTGTTACCAGGGATGCAGAAGCAGTTCAGCTTAGACATGTTGACACCTTACAAAGTCCCACAGTCCTCTCATCCCTTGGAACCTATGCACATCTGTAACAAATTCATGTTTGCATCTAACATGTTCACACCTCTACTACATACAACCCAGACCATTCTATCCCTTTCTCCAGAAGAGGATACCAAGTCCTTCTTCCTCCTTTTAAAAAACTGTTTGGGTGATGTTTATATTTCATTTGTGTTCGTGCTGTTCTTTCCCTTATCTCCATCATGTACTAGAAACACCACTTCCCCTGGTGCTCAAGATTGATCGTCCAGTGAGTTAAAGTAACCACCTTCTTTGCCTGTTGATTCAATGACACGAACCTCCAGGTAACGGTCTCAACTTCTAGTTCAGTGTAATCATTTTTGTGCCCTTTAGCAGAAGGAAACCAACACTTCCAGATCAGTAGAGCCCAAAGTTGCAGGGATAGAATGCAAACATTTTTCTAATGGATTGCTGGGATTAATACCACTGCTATGAATTCTGGCTATATGGAACCAAATAGTGGGCACTGGTTTATTTATTTATTTATTTTTGTTTTGGTACCAGGGATTGAACCCAGGGATGCTTAACCACTGAGTCACATTCCCAGCCCCCCTTTAAAAATTTTTTTACTTTGAGACAGGGTCTTGCTTCAAGCCTTGCTTAGTTGCTGAGGCTAGCTTTGAACTTGCAATCCACCTGCCTCCATCTCTCAAGTCACTGGATTATAGGCATGCGTCACTGTGTGATACTGTGGCCACTGTTTAGATGCTTCATCCTGGGGGGTGTTTGTACAACCTTGAAAGCTGTTGCAATCTAGTTGATATCATAATAAAGCATTTGAAAGGCCATTGCGTTATTCTTGCAAGCTAGTTTTTTCCGGATGATAGAGAACACGGAAGACCAGTGAGTTCTGTGAATATGGGCCCATTTCTACACTCCATTTGCTGCAAAAGGAATTCCTTGATCAGAAGTAGTGCAGCATCTCAAATTCATTTGGAACAACAAGAAACTCAGAATAGCCAAAGCATTACTAAGCAAAAACAGGTGGATTTGCAATACCAGATCTAAAACTATACTGTAAAGCTCTAGTAACAAAAACAGCATGGTACTCATATCAAAATAGGAATGAAGACCAATGGAATAGAATAGAAGACTCTGAGACAAACCCACAAATCTTTAAACATGTGATATTTGACAAAGGGGGTCAAACTATAACATGAAGGAGAGACAGGCTATTCAACAAATGGTGCTGAACAAACTGGACAGCCATGGGTAGGAAGTTGAAATTAGATCCTTATCTTTCACCTCACACAAAAATCAAATCAAAATGGATCAAGAAATTAGGAATTAAACCAGCAACCATACAACTGCGAGAAGAAAAATTAGGACCAACACTCCAGCATATAGGAGTTGGCAATGACTTCCTCAATAACACTCCCAAAGTGAAAGAATTAGAGTCAAGAATTAATTAAGTGAGATGCCATTAAATTGAAAAGCTTTTACTCAGCCAAGAAATTGGTCAAAACTGACAAGAGAGAACCCACAGAATGGGAGACAATCTTGGCCTGTGATTCCTCCAATAGGGGACTTATACACAAAATTTACAAAGTACTCAAAAATCTTAACATCAAAACCACTAACAATCCAATCAATAAATGGTTCAGAGAGCTAAAAAGAAACTTCTTAACAGAGGAAATCAAGCAAGCCAATGAATACATGAGAAAGTGTTCTAAATCACTAGTAATCAGAGAAATGCAAATCAAAATTATATTAAGATTTCACTTCATTCCAGTCAGATAGGCAAAGATGAAGAATACAAACACTAGCAGATGCTGGAGGGGTTGTGGAGAGGTAGGAACACTAGCACTGTGTTGGTGGAACTGCAGACTGGTCCAGTAGCTCTGGAAAGCAGTGTGGTGACTCCTCAAAAAATCAGGGATGAATATACTACACAACTCAGCTATCCCTCTTCTGGGTATTTTCCCAGAGGAATTAGAATCAGCACATTACAGTGACAATGTTCAAGGTAGCTCAAATTATAATAGCAAAATTATGGAATCAACCCAGATGCCCCTCACTGGATGAATGGATCCAAAAAATCTGGTATATATATACAATGGAGTTCTACTCAGCTATTAGAAACAATGATATTATATCCTTTGAAGGTAATGGTTGGCAATGGAAGAAATCATGTTGTGAAGCTAGCCAAACCTGGAGAGTCAAGGGTCAAATGTTTTTACTCATTTGTGGAGGCTGGATCTAAACCCAGGCTTGAGTGAAAGGTAGTCAGACTCATGTATTGGACCCACCAAGGGCATAGCAACACATAATCTAGGGAAATCATAGACATGTAGTGGGGAGGGAGGGAGGGAAGTTAGGGAGGGATCTAAGGAGATAATCAACAATGTAGCATAATCTTTACCACCCTGAGAAGTCAAATATCAGGTATACAATCATTTAATTCTGGAAAATACATAGTCATACACACACACATATATATGTATATGTATACACATATATAGAGGGGGAGGGGAGAGGGAGTCAATTTTATTTGTTAGGGTCATAATATAGAAGAATCAAGAGTCTGTGGTATGAGTGATGTGGGGGTAATTATGGTTTATGATCAAATGCTTATCATATTGTTACTTTATATGCATTTATGATTGTAAAACAACTCAACTCTTAGTTTAAAAGTATGTTTTTAAAAAAATCATGTAACATGATATACCAGGACTATGGACAAGTTATTCTGTAAATCCATGAATGGTAGTTTTGGTAGAAGCATTACAAACAGAGCAACTGTCTCCTCCCATAAAACACAGCACTACCCTTGAATGAGTAAAGCAGTATAGCTTTATCAACTTGCAACCAGGGGTCTGGATCCCCTAAGGAATGATTTCACACTGGGAAGTCAGTGTTGGTCTCTGCTATTAGCAGACTGGGCACTCAGCAGCGTCTCTAGCTAGCTTGACTTTACAGAGAGAGAGGCCATGCTCTGGAGCCCATGCATGACCTCCACCCCCTGCCACTATGCCACTTTGTTCATAGCCCTTTGGGCAATGTAGGTGTGACTGGGTGGTTTATTCTGAATATTAAATGGGAAACTGATGTTTCTAGAAAAGCAATTAGAAAGGAAAAAAGTAAAAAAAGAAAAACAATTGGAAATCCCAGCATATACTAGGTTAGGAATCTCAGGAATATCACAGGGTAGTATTTGAAAGAGTGAAAAAGACAATTATTAAGCATTTGAAAGAAATGAGTAATTGGTTTTATCCTTCAATCTTTTTAACATCTTAATTTTTTTTCACACCCAGAACATAAGCTATGTGTGAGGCACATCATGGGACTCGTTGGGGTGTTCTGAAGACGGGTGATTTGAAGAAATTGTGTTAGAGCAGCATGGATCTCTGTAGACTTTTCTTGCTTTCTAAATCTGTATTTTCTGCTCCCATAGTCCCATTTCCACAATTTCAGTGCACATATGATATTGCTATTGATTAAAAAACACTATGGAGGAAGCACAAGTCAGTAGCTGGTGGCCAATGTTTCATTATCTTTAGGTCAATGTTACCTAGCAGAATTATTGTGTATTTGTTACTGTAGCACTTGGGTGAGTTTTCCTAATTAACATTTCATGTCTGTCACTGATTGATAAACAGTGTTTTGCCTTATGCCTGCTAATGGTTGAAAGTGAATTCTTCAAAATAACTAGATTTATAGCATTTCATTAGTAGATTTGACCAGCCATGTCAATTGATTACTCTTCATGCTTTTGATTTTAATGCTTTTAAAGAGTGTAGAGGGAAAAAAAATCACTGGCTGGGAGTCACAGTCATTGGGTGCCAGTCCTGGTTTTGCTTCTGAGGATGTGGGGCTCCTTATCCTGTCTCTTAACATCTGTGGCCTCCAGTTTACCCACCTTCCAAACAAGTGGCTAAGTCACACAAAAGGGACTACTACAAGGGTGTTCTTAAAGAGAAAAGGAAAATAATTCTAGATGGGTGGAAGAAATGAACAATTAGAAACAAAGAAAAATGAAAAGCAATTATTATATATCCAAATCTAATATTGATTACATAAAATGACACACTAATGTACAGATGTACACAACAGTAACATTTCATTTATGTTGTCATAAATAAAGTAAAAATGTTCTTAAGTTTTTCCCTTGATCAGAAAGGGGATAAAAATCTTAGACAATGCTGGATTTTCATGTGATAAGGGCATATGCTATAATTTCTAGGGTAACCCCTAAAAATGATAATGTTGCACGATTTCTAAGTTCATAGTGGGATGGTGAGCACATAGAATAATAAAAAATGCTCAAACGTATTCCAAAGATGACAAGA
Organism: Aplodontia rufa; assembly: GCA_004027875.1. Taxonomy (NCBI): domain Eukaryota; kingdom Metazoa; phylum Chordata; class Mammalia; order Rodentia; family Aplodontiidae; genus Aplodontia; species Aplodontia rufa. The sequence goes on along the minus strand of PVKS010024042.1, from coordinate 2,549 downwards.
AAGGAAAAAAAATAAGTAAAATAGCTGGTTATTAATAAAATATTTTAAAATCTACATATATCAGAATTATATTAAACAGAAATTCTTGGATTAAAAGAGTGTCAGACTGAATAAAAATATAACTATATATATTAATTCTTAGAGGCAGCTTAGAATCTTAGGGATACAGCAAAGTTAAAAGTAGAAGAGTAGAAACAAACATTCTTCCTTAGGAATGAATATTCAACAATTATTTTTGTACACATGTAGTAATGTCCTTTAAATTATATAAAGTGAAATACAAAACTACAAAGAAATAGAAAAAGCATGTGCATTGTAAATTTTTATACATGTTCTCCCTTTAACTGGTAGAATAAGCAAATATTGTAATAAAGATATAGAAAATTTGAACATGTTCAAAAACGTGACTAAATGACACACAAAACATCACAGAATTCATGTTCAGTACAGGTAACACTTTATAAAGTTGACCATATGTAGGGCCATAAGTATGTCTCAAAAAATTTCAAAGAATGATAGCATATAAAGGACACTCTATGACCAAAATGTAGTGTGAACTTGGTTGAATTTATAATTCAAGATCTTCCTTCCCACAAAGAAAATACCAGGCACAAATCGCTGCACAGTAACTTATGCCTTATGGGCAGGAAATAAACAATTTTTGCATTGACAGGACGTCCCTGGCTTATGGAGGAAATGGTATCATAGAGAAGACCAGTTGGAAACCCCTGACACTTCCCCTTCACCCACACGCTGTCCCTGCCCAACCAAGATGGTAGAGATAATATCTGATGGTGGATACTAGGGCCACTCTTAAAAACCTAAAGAACAGTAATCTAAACTTCCTATCAACTTATTTTAACTAGCCAATCTGGCACAGAAACCAGATGACAATTGCAGAATGACTATATTATTGCAAGTGCTGTCAAACAGTAGCCCCAACTGTATTTGTACTCAGACATGAGGAGGACTAGTAAGGTCTTAGGTACATGATATGTGGCTGTTCATTTGCAGAACATGCTTATTTTTAGGCTCATAAAAAGCAGTTTGTAGTCCCATGGAACAGAACGTGGCAGTGATCCATTGTGCTAATGGCACCATACTGATTCAGCAGGTGCAAGCAGGAGGAGGTCGTATGCTGTGGGCCTTGGGAAGACATGCTCAAGATGGTGGAGATTAACTCAACGAAGGGTCAAAGACCTGCAATTTCAGTAAAATGGATGATGATTTCTTTATTGCCACACTCAATGGTGACTTTGAAAGAATGGCAATGGGAAATCTTCCTGGTGGCAGAACTTTGAGTGGCTTACCTGCCTTGTGTGGAAGGAGAAGTGATGTGTGTGTGTGTACGTAACTGAGTTAGGAGCAGTGGCGAATGGTCTGATTGGTTGTCCAGGAGCCTGAAAGTACTAGAATATCTGAGACAAAGGAGATATGGGGCACAAGCCTCTGAGTGATTTATAAGGAGTAAATACAAGATGTTAAGAATTTTGTCCACCAAAAAGCATCCACCACAGAAGAGGTACCAAGTTGAAAAAAATGACTTGGCTGGTTTGTGTTTGCTGGCTTTTGACATCCGTCACCACATGTCAAGCATAGCGGGTTCATGAACACAGTACACACATTGGCACAGATGAGGATGGTGCATGGGCCAGTGGCATGGACTCCTGCTTCTCAGGACAGATCTTGCTCTTGCCCTCTGCCCTAAACACCTAGTCTGTCTACAACAGAGACCAACACCAAGCCCCTGATATGGACATTATTCCTTGAGATCAATCAGCTACTTAGAGCAAGATGACTACATTAATCCCCTCCATTCCGGAAGGGCCGGTGGTTTGCTCCCCTAGGAGCAAATCTTTTGGGGGGTCTGGGTTTGTCTTTGCTTTTTTTTACTTGCAGATCCTCAGCCAGCACCACAATCCAGATGCTTACCGAAGGCCTGATCTAGAAGCATGGAATCCCAAAAACATTTCCAATGAAGGGACCCAAACTACAGAGAAGATGTACAGGGGCAGGCCCATGGCCTTGATAGTGACTGGTTGTATTATACTCAAACCATTCAGAAGCAGCCAGCCTGATGGAATTGGACTGTAATGATGAAAGTGAGCCAAGGCACCAGCTTTCAGGATGCAGTATCTATCTGCGTGCCGTCAGAGACCTCCACGTGGCACTGTGTTCCCAGTGGGATCCTGGATGCAAGAGGTGAAAGCAGGTAGTGGTCCCATTTGTCTTCAAAAACTCATTGGAGAATTTTTTTCTTCCTATCTCCATAATTATGGGCTTTGAGGGGATGGAAGACCTGGTCCGCTAAAGGAGTGCTCTTTTGCTAAGGGACAAAGCAAGAGACCTCTTAAACTACAATGGATACCCGAGCACCTTGGATTTCTTGTGCATCCGAAGAAGCAGTTAGGAGGTTCCATGTTAGCAGGGTTAACTGATCTTGATCAGCAGGATGATCAAGTGGGGCTGCTGTTCCACAGTAGGGCAGAGAGGGTTTGCGGGGGACTCAGAAGACACATCTTGCCTATTTGTAACTGAATAGCCAAGTA
>PVKS010024041.1:0-31583 GCA_004027875.1 Aplodontia rufa | reverse complement strand
GAGCAGTTAAGCCGAATTGTGGCTGGATCAAGAGAGCAGAGAGTAAATGGTAAAACAGGCTATGTAGAGAATACAGGGGGAAGGAAACAGGCTGATGCAGAGAAGCAAACATAGGCGGAGAGAAAGAGCTGAAGGGAAATAAAGAGGACTTGTGTGACGTAATGAGGAAAACCAGGGAAAGAAGGAAAAAAAAATAGGAAAGAAAAAAAGAAAGGAAGGAAGGAAGGAAATGTGATCACCCATTTCCTGGACTGGAATTTTCCATTTTCAAGGTATGGATCCACTTTTACTACACTAATGGCCAAATACCCGGGGTCATCTCAACTTTACTTTTTAATAGGGAATATTCCTTTATTATCTGCCAAATCTTCATTGGTCACAGTCCTTCAAGCTTTTATGTCACCAAACCAGAACCAGGGCATTGATATTAGAGGTACTCTGCTTCTAGTCTCTCTAGGCACTCCAGGTGAAGACAGCTGATCTTGATCCCAACTCCACCTGTTACATTAAAATGACAACAGAGGGGCTTCTCCCTTTTCATCACAGGCATATCTAAGGCACAGTGGAGCCCAACACAAACCATCCTTACCTTACTTCCTTTTTACCTTACCTTATTCCTGGAGCACTTAAAAATCCTGCTTCTTTGCAGAAATTCCAACTGGTTTGATAGTCAGGTTCGTACAGCTCTTCTGAGGGTTTCTATAACAAACAACTTGACACCAATTTGGGTAATATCTGTTTTTACTGTTTTGAGGGACTTGTTTCTTGCCTGACAAATGTCAAGTTGGAAGCATCTGATCTGATGGAAAACATAGTCTTGGTTTAGAAAGCAACAGGAAGGATATAGAAGTAAAAGGCTCTCACGTGTGTTTCCTCAGACTCAGCATATCTTCAGATCTCTCCCTATATTGATCCATTTTTATGTGGAATTATGGATGTCCAAATTATCTTCTGCCAGTTTCTCCCATTTGCCCATTAGGGTAGTTTATGAAAACCACTCCCATAGGTATTGTGCCAAAAAGTGGCAAAATTCATATTTGCCAGTTGGTATTGTTGGAACTACTACTGAGGAGTTTTCTTTAAAAAAAAAAAAATCACTCTGGGTACTTTCAGTAGGGCTACTAACAAAAACAACGAGAACAACAGAAATGAGATTCGGTTGGAACTCAGAATCCTCTTATAATAGCAGGTAGCGTTGCTAAAATCCTAACTAAATGAAATTCCTCCACCATGTGGCTCATACTACAAGATCAGTCCTTGGGCTTTAGCATAATGATAAAAGACTTACAATCGTATCAAGATCTCATTTATTTCATTTTTGACTCTACTACAGTGGAAGTCAAGAGCAGATGGCATGGTTTTCAAAAAAATCTTCATTTGGCTTTTATTGATACCCTAAAGAAGAGTTCAATATTTTTTTTGGTGATGTGAAGGGACCCTTCATGGAGAATAATTTGGAATGATTATCCAATTCAAGCTTGGCTAGTCTCCTCATTTGTACCCTTGCCCCAATTAGGTTAGCATTTATAGTTGAGGAAATTTCATTTGAATTCATAGTATTTTCATTCTGTGTGACATTTACAAGTGAAATTATTGGGGAATATGATAAATATCCATGAAATTCTGCAAATGTGTATTAATAAAGAAAAACCAATAGCTATTTGAAATACAGTGATAGGTTTTTAGCAGATAGCTAAAGCTAAAAAAATGAGTTTGCAACCACATGTCCTTCTGCATTTCTGGTTCTGAAGATGTTCGCTACAGAATACACCTCTCGCGGCAAATGATATACTAAATTTGTAAAATGCGATGAGTGTGAAGTTTGTACTCGTGTAGCGGCAGTACAACAGGAAGCTGAATTGGCACACAATTCATAACAATGAGACTGAGCAATTTTGTGATTGAATCCTTACTGTTATCTTGGTGTGACTCCAAAGAAATTCTGGTTTCTGATTACTGGCCATTATTTGGACCACTTGTATAATTCACTGTGCATTTTGGAACAGCCAGAACCTTAGGCCTCATTTGATTCTATATAAAACGGTTAGCCTATGACACGAAAAACTCTCAGGTTCATTTTAAAAGTAAAACAAGATTTATATGAAAACTGTAGAGATGTTTTCCTTCCTAATCCATAGAATATTTTCTTCTCTGCCCTGGTGGACTACATGCAGTGATGGAGATCAGATGATGAGTGAGACAAATGCTAGAATCACATGCATTCAGTTCTCTGGGACATAAAATGTGACGCATCCACACAGGCAGTAAGAAGTCTGGTAAGCTTCAATGTGTCATCTTCTGTATTCGGAAGATGTGTTTGTGTACACAGAATTTTCACCAGAAAGTTTTTATAGCAAACTTTTTTATGTCAGAAGTTTATTTTATTGGTAAAATATTAAATAATATACAGAATTAAAAACTGCACTTACACTTCTGAGAAGAAATAAATCTTGGACAAATTATATGCTTGTTCCTGAGATTCCCTAAATTTATTCCAGTAGCTGTGCACTCAGACAGTACAAACCTTTATAATATAATCCTTTTCACAAAGTATTACAAAGTTTCTGCAGCTTCTTTAGTTGTACACACATACACACACTCACGCATGCATATACAACACTCACACACATATACACAGTACCACATACGTGCGAAAAGCATGTATGTGTGTGCATTAAAAACAAGGAAAATACACGTCCCACATTTTAGTCTGCAGTGATAAACCTGTTTAGCGGAGGTCTCCAAATCAGCAGATAGCAGAGTGACTTGTCACACAGCTGCAAAGTCTGTTTCAGTATTTCCATAGTAAACCCCATTTTCTGAGGTATGGTATTTGAGCCTTAAAAAAACTACATTACACTGAGCAAACCTGACATACAAGGTCTGGAATTTTAATTTACATATATTTATATATATATTTCTTTTTTTAAACAATAGTTTTTCTTTTCCCAAATTATTAATTTGAAAAAAAATGAGGTTTACTGGTTTGACCTTTTTTTTTTTTCTTTTTGCTTCTAAAACTCAAAGTATCCTAGAAACTGTCAAGCAATTAGTCTTTAAAATAGTCTAATTACCTTTGGTATTGTTAAAAAAAAATTTTAAATGGCCAAGACACATACTGTACAAATGCAGTAACTGTCTTTAAAAGAAATGCCAAAGAAATGTCACTTTAAACAAAACATGTATTTACATTACAGCAGTTTTACTACAGGAACACAGGTATTAAAAAAAAGAAAACCGGCATACTACATATAAATATGAACAATATGAAAAATACTTCTTACCTAAATTTTGCATGAAAAGAGGGCTGCTCCATATATTTAAAAAATTTTCCCCAATAGGCGATGTGTGTTTAAAATTGACCTAAGTGCTTTGATAATTCATTTCCAAAAGAGGAGAAATGAAGTAAGAAATACTAAGCATTAGTTTCTTAGAGCATTAGGCAAGGTCTAATGAGAAAATTCAGTCTGTTAGAATATTAACTTTAGGACACATTTTTCAGGCAAAAATGTGTAAGTTCAATGGAAATTTAGCCTAAATAAAGATACCATGTGATGAGACCAGTAGTTTCTACATTCTCTAATCTTTTACTGTGGAGTGTTTTTCTCTTTGCCTGCTGTGTCCTTTAACACACTATGATTTCCACAGGTTTCTTTTAACTAAAGAAGGAACAGGTCAGAAATGAAAAAAAAATCACCATAGCTTTTAAGACTTCAAGAAGAGTATTGCACTTGTATAGAAGGAAAGTGGAGTAACTTTTTAAACCAAATAGCAGAAGCAATCATTCTGGGATTGCAAATAACACATGGCCTAAAAGGTCCAACTATTAAGAACCAACATGGGGCCGAAAGACCCCCCCACCTGGAATATTATTATAGTAATGTTACAGCATTTTTCTCCCAAACTGGGAGAAAATTAAGACTCTTTGCTTTACATTTTGAACATTTTTCTAAATATTTGCAAACACTACCTAATCTCTCATGATGTATATTTTCAGACGAAAGCCAAATCAGAAGGTAAAATTTGATGAAAAAGAAGGCAAACACACCATAATCTGATTACATAATCTCTGGAGTCATATTTTAGGTACCCAATATTTGAAACACGAAAGTTATATAGCGTCCTTGTAAAACCCAACCATGTTACTTTTTCATATAAAACTACACTTGAATAAAAAAATATGCCAGCAAAGTATACAGCCACCAAAAATCACAAACATAAAATTAAGACTTAAAAGAACAATAAATCTGAAGAGTTGACCTAATTTTCAATCCAGTACGAGGAAAAGAAAGGTAAAGACATCCAGACAATGGTGGGAGATGAACAGAGAGGAGAGTCTTGGGAGCGTGTAAAGAATTTAAGAAGACATAACAGAGAATTCAGTTACAAGAAGGGGAACTGATTGATGTTCAAAGTCTGAGAGTGCTCGACAGGCAACTTTTTTTTTTTTTTTAATCACAGTTTCAGAATCTGAACCACTTAAAAAAAAATACACACACACACACACACAAAAAAAAACCAAAACAAAAAACCCAAAATCCAGAGTTGTTCTCTTGTTACAGTGTATTCCTTAAAAAAAAAAAAAAATCCATTTCCAGTAAATTAAATTAAGTGAAATTCTGGTAAGTGCATAGTAGGGGATTCAGTGACCTCCACCTGTTCAAGAAGTGTTTATTTCTATGTGTCACTTGAGGTAATCTGAAGGCCCAATTCACTGCAAACTGGCTTATTTGTACCTACGTGAAGTTATATGCTGTACTTTAAGTGATGTAGCAGAGGGCCTCTAAATTTTATGTATTATTCACAATAAAAAGGATATCTTAGAAAACTAGTTATTCATGTACCATTCTGTATGGAATAAAGGTTAATAACAAATTTATACAGAAAATATACAAATGTGATGTTATGGGAGAAAAACCCCACGAACAGAATTATGAACTTATTTCTGTGAGTGCATGTGAAAAATATCCACAAACTTACAGTACAGCAAGATAAAACCAGAAAGCTAGAAATAGAATGTTACAAGAAAACCTTATGGAAATTCCAAAATTTTAGGTTTCTGTGATAAATGTAAAAATATTTTAGGTGTAGTTATTTGGCCTAGCAATACACTATGATAAAAAGAAACACTAGCATATCACAGCTTCTTGGTCATATGACATTTGCTTTATATAACCAGCAGCTCATTTTTAACAAAAGCTGTCATATCCTAACGCATCCACTGCAAGTAATACACAACCATGGTCTGAAACCATTTGAGATTAGGCTTTGGAGGACAGCAATGTGATCTGAATGTTCAGTTTCACTTTGTTCAAGGAGAATTAATAACCTGCCTTTTTTTTTTACATTATTCCATAAAACATCAACAGATTAGAAGATAAGAGTTTCCAAGACTAGAATAACACTAGTCTGGGGATAAAAATTCAAAATACTGTATTTTATTGACTTAAAATTCAACTAATAAATCCTTGTGTGACACAGAACTTACCCTTTCTTAAAAACAAAAGCACAAACCATAATTCAATTTATAGCTAAAATTTCACTCTTACATTTTACCTACATAAACTTGTGATGGGATTCAGAAAAAATATCAAACTAAAAATTTTGCAATCTAGTTTCAAAGTTTCCTTTTGCTTTTAGCAACTGAGCTGAAAGTTTCTGTATTGAAAATTGCTTTAGCAGTTTTGCCCTAAGAACACAAAGATGAATTATATAGTATTCAATTTTAAGTGATTTTTAAAAATACACAATGAAAGTGTTGTAGAGCTCAAATAGCCAACCAACACTCTCAATGTATTTTAAAAAGGCACCAATATAAAAATTTTATAAGTATTTAATACATTAAATTCAGGATTTCAGAGACCAGTTACTGTATATTTTAATTATTTTGCAGAAACTGGAGAATTAAAAATATTTCTAAAATAATTTTGTGTACACAAACTTCAATTTCACCCCTCACCTTTTTTCTTTTAGATTTGGAGAATATTCTGTGGTAGCATAATCAAACAGTATGTACTAAAGTAATATATAAAATATAACTGAATATGACCACAGATGTAAATATTTTTAATAAAATGAACAATGCAAAGCTTTAAAAATGCACTAGCACCTCTCTTAGAGTCTGGAAACCAGGGGCATACAATTATTTTCTGTTTGTATTTCTGTACCTTTTCTGCTCTTTTTCTACCCTAACAACCCATTTTAGAGATAGGATCAAGTACGATTTGGAAAATACTTAAAACGTAAGTTTTCATCTGGATGCCTTCTCTGATGTAAATTTTGATCAACATCTATAAAATATAAAGACTTCACGTTTTGAGGAGGTGTACAACTGAGACACAAAAACTATAAATCAATTCTAAAAAGTTCATGAAAATATTCTTTCTCTATTTACCCAATAAGTAAAGTTTACTATTTTGGTTCTGAATTATCTTCCTATTCAAAAAAGAATTTATATTTCTTTAAATTTTTATCAATCAGCTTAAAACTTTTTTCAGTGTTTCACTTTGTTCTGAAAGTAGATAATAAAGACCCAAAGATTTAAGTTTGATAATTGCCACTAATCCTAGAGACACACAAGTAAAATCTTATTATTTCTTAATACAATCGGGTATTAACTATAATTTTAAATTTCTATGTTCTTGTAACATCTGATAACTTTAATTGCTTATTTTCTTGAATTCTCTTTAAAAGAATGAGTGTGGTATACACATACACTGAATAAAAAAGTGCCTGTATATATGTAGGACAGACATTTCCCACTTTGTCCCAAATATGAACTCTAGGCTCTCATTTTGTCTCTCCAGAAAATTCTTAACGGAATGTTTGAGCATCTTCAAATCTCTTTCTTCTCATCTGCCTACTGGCCACTTTTCACTGTTTTAAAAAGCCTGTTTAGAATGGCTTTTTAAAAGTGATTATCATTATACAAAGAGGCAGCATACTTCTCCTAAAAGAGCTGGAGATAAAAAAAAAAAATCTGGGCAAAATTAGGGCAAAGAGATGTGATGAAGTTCTGAAATTTTGCCAAAATGGAAAATACAGAGGCTAACCCATTTTCATGCCCCTTAAATACTTTCTGTGCTGTGAAATCTTACCTAAATAAACTGGGCATACAATTGTTATGTAAAACTTGATTTATTTTGTGTCCGACTCTCCTATTTATTTTTAGGTGATACCATGTTGCATATTTCCCTTTGTGATGAAGGAGCCTGTAAACAGAGCCATCCAGAGTTTCTCAGAAAGCACTATGCTCACGAAAACTCTTTCCAACCTACAAATGTGAATTGACCTTATCCTCCTGTCTCTGCCACACCTTGATCCATCTTCTGTCCTTCCTCTCATGAAAATAAGAAAACACAAGTACACACTTGTAGCAAATATAATTCACAACTATTAACTCCTTTTAGTAAAAGTTTCTCATAAAGATTAAATCAGAAAAGGAGAGTGCATTAGTACTATCTTATAGAGGAACTATACAACTCTTGAGGTCCACCTAAATTGTTTCATCCCAGCACAGGTAGGTAGGTATGTGATTATTCAAGGAAAAAAACAAACAAAAATCCAGGCAGAAAATTCATAAGTGGTGCCAGCAGAAATTCACAAATAGACAAAATTGTGAACAGAGACTGGCATCCAAATGTTTCCCTCAATTATGGCAAAACACAAAACCATAAGCCTTAAAATTATTTTAACCTCATCCCAAAGGAAAACAAATATCAATTCAATTATGATTAGGGAGGAGTAGGATAGGTGGGGGAGAGAAAGTCTCAAAGACATGCTTCATCTTTGAATAATCACTAAGTAACAAAGCATGGGGAAGCGGGGAGTAACAGTTGACATTCTATACATCTCTGCTTTGGTGCATTCTCTCCGATTGAAAAGAACAGTTTGGATATTTTTCCAAAAATAATTGTGATAGGGATTAGTAAAAGAGAGCTGAATTATGACCATTTTCACCCAGTTCTAGCTGTTTTAGTGCCTAGAAACTGCCTAAACAAGCAAACAATAAACTAGAAAATGAGTTAACAGCAGTACTGGGGCCAGATTTACTAATCAGTCCACAGTTTTCTAGTTTTGATACTTCTCACATCACACTGTAGCATCCTATTTAATGATCTTTTAGAGCAGTGATTAGTTACTGCTTAGTAGAAGTTCAGGATTCACAAACGTTTATCAAATAATGCTGTCATGGTCAGGCCTGTTTTCCTGACCAAGCACAAGCAGCAAGTTCTGCCTTTCCTGGGTGTACCCCCAAAAAACTTGAGAATCAACATCACTTGGTTCCTCCTCTCTAATGCTGTTGAATGCAAAGGAAAAAAAACCCAGAACATCCACAAAAGTGAAATTAAAATCTGCACATGAAATATGGCAACATATGCATGAATTAAAAGATGGAAAGTTCTGTACTAAGGGATTATGAGAGTTGAATGTTTTTTAAAATATAAAAGTGTACAGGACCTTTGCTCAAAGGTTCCGTCATATTCTAAAGTATAAGAAAGAGAAAATTTTGTTGCTTCTTTGTCTGATCTGTAGTCCAATGCACAGATTACAAAGAAGTTCCCTTTTCTCTGCAGCAAAAGTAGTAAATATTGTTACTGAAGAAATACTAGAATAGCCCTCATTCAATAACTTTATAAGGTTCAAGTTACCACATTCAGGTCAAATTAGCAATTGCTCCAAGGAGATTTTGAAAGAAAGTAGCCTGTAGCATGAATTTTAAGACCTTCTACTCCAAGAGTAAAAGAGGAATGGACTATGAACAGAACACTGAGTGGTCAAGCTTGAAAAACCCAGTGAAGAGAGAAATACCAGGAAAGGGATTTCTAGTGGGTTTTTTCCCCTACTGTTAGCCTAATTATATTTTTCTGCTGACTGGTTAACACTGATCAAATGCTGATAAAGTGACAATTGTAAGCATACTTTTAGAAACAAATATATATACTATGCTGTCATCACATTACAACTAAATCCCAAATTTATGAAAAGTGGAGTCCCACCTGGAAATCACTGACTGCCTCTAATCCACTCTCATAGACCATATGTTATTCTGAGAACTACATAAAAATACTATTAAAGGTGTTAAAAGTAAGGCTGCCAGGGTGTCTATAAAATGCCAGTCATCAAAACTATGGAAAAACAGTGCTTAAGTTTAGAAAAATAAGATCAAAGGACCTCAGATGTATTACAGTGGTCCTTAACTACCTGTATTTTAAAAGTTTTGCTATATGGTACAGTGTAAAACATACTGAATTATAAATTCCGTAAGGGGAGTAAACATAGAACCCATGACAACACAACTCATCCAAAGAGTTATCACTGAAAATAACATTGTGTTTGTGTTCCATGATATCTAAAGAACAAAAAACCAGTTTACTTTTTCAAAACAAGTTCTTCTTTGAAGAGTAAAATTACTTATAGCATTTTAAATTGTTGAAGTCCTGCCCAGAAAACTCTAAACTTTCCTGCCTTCAAACATAATCCTGAACGTCAGTGGCAAATTAGAATATCTTAGGTGAATCTATTTGAATCAAGTGATTTTTGAAAGCACAATATGCCTTATATATGTGTGGCAGAAATGAACTTCTTTAAGTTCCCACAAAATAAACAAGCCAAGTTATCAGGAAACAATATCCCTGTCCTTTCTCTCTTCTGTTTCTTCCTCATTGTAATTAGGCAGAGCAAATGACACTGCGTCCACAAAATAAGAATTATTGACAGTAATAACATCTTTTAAAAAAGGTATGTCAACATCTGAGGGAAGGCGGGATTGTAAGTGCAGTATTTCTTCATGTGCAGTCCTTTACTTCATAGGGGTCCCCTTTGGAATGAAAAGGCCTAGTGGAATGTGTGCTCCCCTCGAACAATGTGTGATGAAAACTCGTAACGGTCCTGGCTTCGATAGCCACAGATGTTGCATTCCAGTGGGTCCCGGTAGCCATGGCAGCCCATGTGAATGGTGTACATGACATGGTCTAGGAAAAGGACTCGGCAGTGCTCACACTTGAAGGCCCTTATCTGTTCTCCTTCTCCATTGAAAACCTTGTAGATGTCCTTCAGAGAGCCCTTGGGAGCCTTGGGGGTATCCAAAGCCTTGACATCTTCCTTCATATAAGCTGGGCTTTGTTTCCTCTTGGGATTTAAGGCAGGGTTTCCTTGGTAGGACTGGTGGTCATCATGGCTGCTTTCTGAGTCAGTTGAATCCAGGCAGCTATTGCTGGGAGAGGCCTCTCTTTCCTGGGGTCGACTCTTTGGTCTGATGAGAGAGATAGGGCCATCCATGTTGTTCTCATGACTGTCAGAGGTTTCCCTGCTAATGGGTCTTTCTATCCTGTTTGGATGATAGACCTGAGAATAAGCTGAGCTTATAACTGGGGCCACCTCAGCGATTGTGCTTGGCGGGTGCTGCATCAGAGGGTGAAGGGCCTCCGCTCCAAGGTAGGTGATTGCATTGTTGATGGCTTGGTCCATCATGTGAGACTGCATCAGCTCAGCCTCTTTCTCATATGTTAAGTTCATATCAAAGTGAATATCTGGGTAGCTGAATCGCATGAGCTTTTCCCCTAAAAGGAGGAGAAAAAAAAAGAATGAGGAAAAAAAAAACACCAACAAATCAAAACCAGTTATTGGATTAAAAGATATAAAAGGCTATAAAGTTAAGTAATCACTTCCATTTTCCATAAAATGTTAAATCTTATTTTTTAGAACAAGTTTTGCGCTCTTTAATTTTCCTGAGACTCACAGACACTCTTATCCTGCAACGAAAATTAGTCACAAAAAGTCATAGGTAGGTAGTTGTTCTAATGCCAGCACAAGACTACATTTAGACTGAAGGGCATGTGTGGGTTTATCTTATTTTCACTTTCCATTAAGATTCTCACTTGGATAGAGCTCAGAGACTATAGGAAAAAGAATAAATACCAGGTGAAAATAAGGTAGAAACTATCCTTGATTTGCATATTTTAAACAGTGACCAAGCTACTAAGATCATAAAAGCAAGAATGATTTGGTTACAATATGCCACTTCACTCTTGTGTAGAATTAATTTGGCTGATTTAGCTGCTATTTGAGAAAAACATCAGAGAAGCATTCTGGAGGGAGGATTCAAAAAAGCCATTATTAGAATATTTTTAAAAGTTGAAACAATAAAATGAATGAAATCAAAGTCTATTTAAAAATAAGTTAGAGATTATTTCCAAATGTACTTGCTCATAATCTTGGAAGATCTCATGTTTTACTACTTTGCTTCTAGAAACTGACAGTTATTCATTTTTACATCATTACTTTCTTATTTTGACAAAGCAATGATGCTGTTACATACAGGCATTATTAGTTTTCTGTGCTTTTTCTTAAAATATGTTTGTGATTTTTGTTTAATATTTACTTGAACAAATATAATTTTATTCTAATAGTTTGCTTCAATATAATGTCTAAATATTAACTATGCAACAGTTTTGGTACTTAAAATAGGAAAGGCAATTTTAATTTTTCTCAAAATATTACAATTAACAGAATAGTTTTTTTTTAATTTTGCCACTAAAACAATGTTTTTTTTTTTAGTTATTTGATAGGCAATCTTACAAAGGTTTCTTAAAAATACGTGGAATTCTTATATTTAGCATAAGCTATTATAGGTAGAAGCCTCACTTATACTCATGGTAGCAAAAGTGGATTCACAGAACTGCACTTTGGAAAAGCACATTCAGGTAGTTAGTATTATTTCAGATTTACAGAAAAGGCCCCAAAGATAGATCAGGGTAATGACTGCAGTGATAAAAAATTGAAGAAAAAAATGATGAGAAATTAAATCAAGGCATCCAATTTAAAATACTGCAATGTCAAGAATTTCAAAAATTAAGTTAGACAAACCTTATCCGTATTCTCAAAGAGCTTACAGTTTTGAGGAATGGCAGCAATTTAAGGCTCATTTATAACACAGTTAAGTGTATGCTAAGAGGTCAAATAAGAGAAACATTTAACTCATGCTAGGGGTGTAAAGGAAGACTTCTTGAAGGGGGTGGTGTAGGAATAAGAATGAGATGGTGAACACCAGGTAAGCAAAGAAACGCCGGGGTGGAGCTGCTGGTGGGAAGGCTCAGCAAGAGGGTATGAGTATGGAACTACTTCTATTTCAGCAGGCCTGAGAGTGGAAGTCATGGAAAAGTAGGCATACAAGTAGTGGAAACAAAGGAAAAAGACAAATCAGGTAATACAGGGCTCATTCAACAGCAAAGGAATTAGAGTTTTATCCTGAGAGCAACAGGGACTGAAGAGGTTAAACAGGGAAGTGGCCTGATTCTATGGTCATTTAACAAGAGGATTTAGGAAGCCGCTACTGTCATGATGGTGGCTTAAAGTAGTGTGTTATTAGTGCAAATGGAGAAAAATCAATGAAATGGAAAAAAATTTAAAAATACTATAGCTAGGGCTTGGTGATTATCTAGATGCAGACAATGAGAAAGAGAAAGGAAGCATGAAGTCCAGTTTTCTGGCCTGGGAAACTTAGTGGATGACAGTGAGATAAAAAAAGATGATAAATTTAGTTTGGGGAGCGCTATGAGTAACAGTCATGTCCAGTAAGGCCTTAGCTAAAGTATCAAACTTAGGAGAGAGATCTGGGTTTAAGATGTAGAAATGGAGTCATCAGTCGATAGAAGGCAACATCTGAAGCAGGGGAATAGATGACATCACTCAGCAATAGGTAAACTGTGAAGAAGAGTCAGAAAGAGAACCTGGAAGGCAGTTTTATGTCAACTCATAGACAAAGTCAAATGGTATTCCTGAACTTAGCATCATGTTTAGAAATCCCTGGGCCCCGCTAATCTTGGAATGAGGAGTTCACAGGGCTAAAACAATGTGCCGACCTGGCCCACTGCACAGGCCACAGTCTGGATGGAAACTTGTAGACCCCAGAATTCCTTCACCAATTGGTTCAGAGTGTGCTTCCAGTCAGTAGAGTCTTGTGCATGGTTCCATTCTCCCAAATCTCAACTATGTACCCACCTAAACCTGATGCATGGCCAAGATACTACTCTTTATGAGCTATGTGTGCAACTTGGAAATGCAAGGCAGATGTGTGCATGAAGCACTGTTCTGACAACAGAACCAGGAATGGGTCTAAGGGAGAGGCCTGGCTGCAGACCAGAAGGCAGTTCTTATGCTGTCAGTGTCTGGTGTGGAACAATAAAAAAACCTATATTTATTAGAACTTAGTCTTCTAAATCAGGAGGGTAGCTTTATTTAAAATAGTAAAATATTTAGGTATATGAACGGGATCCTCCATCATACTCTATGCTTTCTGCGTAGTTTAAAAAGATAAGTCTATAAAGAGGAATGAGAAAATGTAGTTAGGAAAGCTGGAGGAAATGCAGGAGAGATCAATGTCATGGAACCAAGGAAAGATTATGTTCAGAAGGAAATGACTATTCAATAGTGGCAAATGCTCTCTAGGAGCTGAGTGAGAGATACAATCTAAAAAGGGTCTACTGGACTTGCCACTGTGGAAACAAGCTGCAACATCCATTTGAATAATTTCAGTGGAGCATGGGGAAAAAAAGCTGGGTTCCATGCACCAGCATATAAAGAAAGAGGGGATAGAACAGTGGCTCGGTGGTTGGAGCGCTTTCCTGGAATGTGTGAGGACCCAGGTTCAAACCCCAGCACCACGTACACAACTAAGTGTTGGAGAAACAAAGGCCCAATGAAAAAATAAATAAAAGCGATACTTTCTCTCTTCCTCTGTCCTTCTCTCTCTAAAAAAGGAAAAAAAAAGGAATCAAGGAAAGTAGGCACACAATTCTTTCAACAATTCCATCTCTAAAGAGATGAAGTAGGTGGTAGCAGCTGGATGAAAACCTGGGCTTGAAGGATTTTTTATAAAAATTAAGATAACCACATTAAATGCTGATAAGCAAGTAAGAAAGAGGAAAAATAAGTGTTAGGTATTTGGGGGGCCATGACAGAAAAATTCCAGACCATAAAAGGAGGAATCAAAGAGGAATAGTTCCACTGAAAGAAGAAAAAAAAAGAATAAGAAGATGCAACTGAAATCATTTCAGCTCATTCCCTAGTCAGCACCAAGGCATGAAATAGCCAGCTTTCAGAGGACAAACGTCAAAATAGCTATGACGGAGAGTAGGAGAGAAGACTGGGGAAAAATTAAAGGAATGCCGCTACCTATGGATGGATCAGCTGATCCTGGATATCAGTTAAGGTTTATCTATTATTGGCTGTGGGATTTTCTCCAAAAGTGCTAGCAGCTGAGATATAAATATGGAAAAGATGCTCAGCCAGCTCCATGGGAGAGTAAGGTTTCACCAGGAGAAGGTGGAAGGACAACAAGACAGGAGTCAGGTCCATTAGCAAGAGTAGCAGAAGTGATGACCATGACATCTACCCTAGATACGAAAGGAAGAAACAGATAGGTATGCATAAAGTTCAGGAAGCTTGATAAGGACAAAAAACAGTACTTACTGGAGGGATTTGGTGGAAAAGAACTTATGGTAAGTGTGGAATGATGAAAACTCTCATTCTAAGAGCAAGCACAGAGATAGTTACTGTAATTATTCTTTGGTGTATCTTAGGATAGAATCCAAATAAGGAGAAAGAAATTCTCAGACTCTTAATAAAAACACCTAATGTATTACTTTAGAATCATACTGTAATTTTCTAAAAATCTATCTCTTTTCAAAAGTAATATAATCAACTTAAGAATAGCATCTGTCATAGGAAATAAGACAAAAATGTTACAAAAATAAGACAACTATAAATTCAGAAGAAAAAAATATTAAAAAATTTCCTATTTTCCAACTATACTTAGTGTCCAGTTGGACATAAACATTTAATTACCTCCAACAAATTAATACATTTAAAAAATAAAATCGTTTCTGACCCCCGACTCCCCCAATTTTTTTTCCCCTCTCATAGATACCTCTTCAAAGGAAAAAAGAAGAACAGAAAGAAATATTACCACAGCAGGCTTTGAGTACAGGCTTAAACTGACCTAACATAAACTACGAAGTTTATAGAGTCACTCATGAGGTTCTTTCAATGAGTTCTCACTAAATCCCTACAGTTGGTCACAGGGTGCTATTTTGTTGATTTGTCAGTTCTTTAACTTTCGATCGAAAGGAAGTCTTCTCAAAATATTATTACAGTGCCAGAACTTTATTACCCCTTCCTTCCTGAAATAACCAAACAAAAGGCTTTCTCCCTATCAACCCTCAATCAGGATGTCCTGCAATGCTCTGACTTAAGAATGTGAGAATCTGTTTTGGTATTTTTATCTCTTCTTATTTTTACCCTACATATAAGTCTTCAAGAATAGACGTATTACATGCACAGTGAATGACACTTTTTAACAATTCTTTCTATTGAGTCTCTACAATTCTTACATTGTAAAAAAACAAGATGACTTTTTTTTTTTTTAATCCTCAGAGATACTTTATGACTTACAGCATGCATTTAAAAGGATGCCAACACTGGGCGTATCAAAGAATATCTAAGGGTTTGGAGATGAAAACAGGCAAGTCTAAATATATAATATCTAATCTTTTTGGTTTAAAATCATAGGCTTGATAAAAAACAAAGACCAAAATATACAGTATAGATCCAAATATGAGATATCTTGAATGGAGGTTACTACATTATTTTTCTAATGTAGAATTTTGATAAAAAAGAATATCCTAATTCTAGATCAAATACTCAAAGAATTAATACCACATAAAGAAAGTAGAAAAAACCTGGTATTGCTGCAAATTTAAAAACAGTTATAAAACTGTCCAAAAGGATAGATCATTGTCCTTATTAGATATGATTTTTTAAAAAAATGACTTATTTCTACGTTATTTCACTTTATATAATCATCGCATTTTGAGATGGTGACTGGTGACTATGTATCTTTCCTTTATTTCTCTTCTTTATGCTCAAATGCCTAAGTGCGTGTGTGTATTTGTGTGTGTGTGTTTGTATCTAAGTGTCATACAGATGTAGTGTCATGGAATAGAAAAGAATAATAGAGAAGGGAGGAGTATATTTTCATGATCTGAAATGCACCATATGTATTTCTAATACACAGAAACTTGCTTTTTCCAACTGATGTCATCTGGTAAAGAAACAAAGGTATTTGTACTGCTTACCCACAAACTTTTGTGGAGTGGAGCTTTTACGTTTTCCCATATTCCCCGTGAGCTTCTCTATGACAGCAGGTCTCTCAAAAGGCACCAGAGAAATATTGTTGTCCATAATAGGCTCTTGTTCCTTACAATCTTCCATAGGAGGTACTATATAAAACCATATAAAAAGGCAATCTGATAATTTCTTCAACAATTTGAATGATACAGAGATGAATTTGCCAACCCGTTTGTTATAAAAACATGTTAGTATGTTTGAATGAAATCAAGTAGAAAGAATAACCCCTAGTATGAAAGAATCCTATTTCATTTTGCACACACATACATACATTCAGGGGATTAATTATTAACTGACTCTCTCTCAGATCAATGACATAAACCATTGGCACTACTGGTGGCAAACGTGTTCATCTGGTTTCTCATGCCTAAAAGTGTTTTCCACATTGATAAAATCAATAATAATTGAAGGCTACATTATTTTCAAGGCATTTGGAGTTTATTTTTATAAAACAATTTAAGTAAGTCAACTTGTTTTGATGAAAAGCTTCACCAGACACACAGAATAAGAGCAAAATATTTGATCATTTCTCCCCCATATATTTTCCTGCAGCAGATTTTCTATTTGAAGAGCTGTTAGCCTTATTGGCAGTAGCTTAAATACCTGAACAAAGCAGCTTTCATGAAGGAGATCCAATTCTGAACATGTCTATGTATAGTAAACTGTGGCAACTTTATGATTGTACTTTATTTTAAAAAGAGCTCCTTAGCAAGATAAAATAATCCATTTCCAAATTGGCACACTGGTTCACTAAACTACTGCTCTAATTCATTTGACATAAACTCTCCAATGGTGCTCTCTATTCATCCCATTTGTCTAAGCTGATACGGGCCATTATGTCAGCCCTTAAATGTTGACATTAGATACTGACATTTATAGTATGTATTGTATGGATAATAAAGGTTGTTTTTGAGTAGAAATACTACCCAAGGATTTTTAATTAAGGAGAGGGATAACATTTCAGACCAAATTAGCTGATTAAAATTAATATTCATAGAAAAGACTTAAAGGTTCCACAACTTTAGTTATATTCACTTGTTCAGCATGCACTAAAAAATTATTTACTTTGATCCTTTAATGTATATAAGACAGTCCCAACATGTGAAACATAATGCATTCTCATTCAGACGGGATCCTAGTGGTGGACTCTAAAAATAAGAAAGCAAAGATGAAAGGGAAGAAAACTGAGCACACAATTCAGGTGACTCATTTAATAGTCACTGCAAGTTGCTAATTTTGTAGATGTGAAAAATAGCATCAATAAATTAACATTCAATCTTTTTGGTCAAAGCATAACCAAAACATAAATTGGATGGGCCAGAAGAAGTTAATCTTAATCTACATTTAATACAAGATCCTCTAGGTATGAATTAGCAAGAAAGTTTATAAACTATTGGATATTCATATGGAAAAACAAATTCAAGATGAGTTCAAGTAAGAAGGAAACCCAGGTCATTTTCTACACTAAATTTTTTTTTATGATATTATCATGTAGAAAATGTATATATCTCAAAACATTACAGAAAGAATTTTTTAAAATTTATTTATGTGGTAATGGAGATTGAACCCAGAGCCTTACGTACAATAGGCCAGTGCTCTACCACTGAGCTACGTTCCCAGCTTTTTAAAAAATTCTGAGACAGGGCCTTGCTAAGGAATCTAGGCTGGCCTGCCTTTAATGAAAACCTTTTCTGACATTATGATTCTCCTGCTTCAGGCTCCCAAGTAGCTGGGATTACAGATGTGCACCACCATGCTTGGTATTATGAAATCATACAACTAAAAGAAAAAAATTACTTAAGAGAAAAATCAAGAGATTCTAAAAAGAAAACAAACAATTACAAAAAAAATCAAGAATGATCACAGAATTCAGATAAGAAGGTCAGGAGAATGGAATGGTAGTGATGATGTGGTGGGGATCCAGGAAATATTATGGTCAAAAGCTTAACTTATCAGGGAAGGAGTAGTAGATTGACAGATATTTACTGCAATATTAAAAATAACTACAAAACTAAAGTAGTTCAAGTGTGAAACAACGATGAAAACACAGCAGACCTAGATCCAAAATGAAAAAAAAAAATTTTGCAAGAAAAAAAATTGTTGTTGTAAACTCTGCTTAAAAAAACAGTCAAAGTGGTTGAAGGGGTTTGCCCCCTGAATTGATTATGCTAACTAGTTCTGAAATGAGTAGTCTAAAACTTGGCAGTTCTGGTCTAAGTCTTACTCTGAATTTTCATATTTGCACACACTTAACACTCAAAGTGAAACCTGAGTGTGGGAACTGTCCCACACCACATCCACCTCAATTCAGATGATTTGTCCCAAGTTCAATGAAACTCATGTGAACTGAAAACAATGACTTCGGCAGAGCTCTGGTCTAATTTCTTCTTTGTAACAGCCCTTTATGTCAAAAACTGATCTTCTTTTACCGTACTGGCAATAATAAAATTCTAGGTGCTCAGTACTATTAAAAGATGTTGCATTTAAAAATCCATTTAACTCTTTCAACAGCCCCACAAAACTGATGTTATTACTATTTTCCTTTACAGACGGGGAAACAAAGTCCTGGCGATTTTATGTAATTTCTTCTGTTTTTACTTCTAGTTAGGAGGGGACGTTATGTCTAGGAGGTCTGGATCTGTAGCTTGAGCTCTTAACCACTATGATACCCTACTCTTTGTAGGTGTGTCTTAAGCACTGACATCTTAAAACCAGTTGGCACATTTGTAAGGGCTGTCGATGGAAAAGATCTAATGTACTTTTCCTCTATTTTGTAATCATGTAATTTGTTATTTTTTGCTTTCATAAACCCGGGAGCAACTCAACAAAATGTTTCTGTATCTATTCTGCTTAAAACAAAACAAATTCTCTAGGTATCTGACATCTCCACTGCATCTATCACATGGTGAGATATTTATGCTAGGCTAAAAACATACTGATATGCTTAGCTTCACTTGTTTGATGAGCAAACTTCATAACCAAACATCTTCTTTGACCTTATTTATTTTTATATTTGCACTGTATCATTATTTCATTACATAAAAACCCCATAAAAGTAGAACCATAAGAGTACTCCCAGTATAGCTTTTACTTTTCTTTCTTTCCTTCTTTCATCCTTCCAGCACTGGGGAACCATGTGCAGCATGCTAGAAAGGTACTGTACCACTAAGCAACATCCCCAACATTTAAAAAAAAAAACACAAAAACCAAAAAACTCATTTTTAGATAGGGTTTTGCTAAATTGCCTAGGATGGCCTCAAACTTGTGATCCCCTTGTCTCAGCCTCCCAAGGAGGTGGGATTGTAGGTGTGTACCATCACAGTGGCCCAACATAGGTTTTTTGTTTTGTTTTAAATTTAAAATTCAAATTCCAAGAGGTAGAGACTGCAGGACCTAGATTAGGTCACAGGTGTATCCCTTAAAGGAGAGGGGTATAAATGCACCCATAGTCCCCCATTGCATGCAGTTCTCTAAAGGAACATGGAACTCTTGTTATTAAGAGAAGGGGGAAAGGGTATCAGGCAAACAAAAACAGATGTCTTGTACTTTGTCACTGGTTGTCACCAAGTTGCTGAATTTAAAAACAAAACTTTTCAGTTTCCCAAGTTCTTTTCTTGGCAGTATTCAAAGTCTGACACTTGATTTGGCTTCAATGAAACTACTCTTCCCCTGTTCCTGCTCTGCTTTTACTCATCTTCACTGCTCTTATTCTTCCTGGTGTGTTCTTGGCCTTCTAGGTATCTCACTATATATTTATCTGTATTGCCCTACACTATGGTTGGGATATATTCATGTGCTAAAAACTTGGCCCATAATGTAATGGTACTTTTCGAAAGGTGGTAGGGTATAGGGGAAGCTAATTAGATCACTGGGGTGAAGGGACTGATGGTGGTCTCACAGAGTGGCTTAGGTCTCCCAGGAGTGGATTAGTTCCTAGGAGACCAAGCTGTTAAAAAAGCAAGCTCCTTCTTCTCTTGCTTCCTCTCTCACCATGCAATCTCTCTCTTACACACGATACCACCATGTGATGCCCTCACTAGAAACCAATGCCAGTGCCCTGCTCTTGAGAATCTAAAACCATAATTCATAGTAAACCTCTTTTCCTTATGAAATGCAAAGACTTGGGTATTTTGTTACAGTAACTCAACATGAACTAAGATATCTTATTAAAACCGACTACTTCAGATTACCACCTACATAATGATGGCTAACTGAAATCTCCCTTTTCCTCCCCAAACCTTCTATTTTTCTAAATCCCATCCCTTTCATCCATGCTGGATACCTACGGTAAATCCCAGATTCCTTCCTCTCATCCAGTTTCATGCCTCTCCTCCTCCTTACTGCATTTCATTACAAACACACATGAAGGTAGTTTTAGAGTCTGTATCTGCAGTTCTGGACTATCTAACCTTTCTATATATTCCAAGCCACTGAGTACACCTCAAACACGGCAGCAATCTCCTAGTTGGTCGACACTTGTTTCTTGACTCCTCTGATCTGTGTCCCATATTTCTACCAAACATAAATGCAATCCTAGTTTTTAGGTTAAAGCATAAAATTCTCTATCTAGTACAACAATAGGCCCTCGATGTTTGGTCCACAATGTGTATTTTTACTCTCATAATCTCCTGTCTTTCATGAAGTTCCTAGCCAGTCATTAGCCCTCTGCAGTCTTTTGGACATTATTTTTTCCTCATATGTGCTATTCACTCTGCATGAAATGCCCCTCTCCACGTATTATCTTGTTATCTTTATCTTTCAAAACTAACTCAACATACCTTTCCTGGGAAATACCTCTTGGATATCCAGTCTGATTTAGGGATCTGTCCTCTGTGTCTCATGACACCCGCCACAGAGTGCTCTAATTATTGGTTTATGGTTTGTTTCTTCCAGTAGTTGGTAGAAGCCTTAGAGATTGCATTTCATTTGACTTTCGATGTAAGACAATGTATACAACGGATCCTAACAGTATAACTACCGAAGGAGATGATGTCACATAATGGAATAAGAGAGAAAAGCTAACTAGAAAGCTTGCAGGTTCTCAGTTATACCCCCCTGGTTGGGAAAAAGAGCCTCCCTTTCCAAAATAATTGAAAGCATAAACCTACGGAGGCACAGCTTTCAAGTTTGTTCACACTTTCATTTCTGTCTTCTGGCAAGGAGGCAATTAATTACACAGTCTGGTTTTTAAAGCTTTGTCTTCAAGCTGAACGGACTTGAAAAATGAGCATAAAGACAACACGGAAATAAGATAAATAATCTGCCAAGAAAACCAATTCATTGTTATCTACATTTGCTAAAAGTCATGAAATTCCTCCTTTTTCCTCAAACTCAATCAACATTTATAAAAAGTGTTTATTCCACTTCCTAAATATGTTTCAATGTCCCTCTTGCTCTCCTGTCCTGCCACTGCCCCATCATTTTTACCCTGGCACTGTCACTTTCAGTCTCTCCTCATGCCCACTACCAGCCCCAGGCACACGTCAGTCCTAAATTCCACACTGGTGTCACTGGTATTTAAAAGACACACATTTGATTGCCCAGGGGTTTCCAATCGGTTGCACTATGGCATGGAGACACCTGATGGGTACAGAAGGCTCTGCTGCCTCACAGCCCACGGCTTCAGTCACATTTCCTACCCCTCCCTGAGAGCCCATCACACCCAGTGCCAAACAATCTGCTAATGATCTTTTATTCCTTCAAGTCTCTTGCCTCTCCTCTGCATGGGAAGTTCAGCTTCTGTCCTGTTGGATACGTGTGACTTTCACTCATCTCTCACGCTCACATCAAATACTGTGTTATGTGAGAAGCTTTCCTTCACTTCTCCATTAGGTTAGCCCTACATCTGTGCCTCTATACTGTAGACACAACTTTATTAAAATTTCTGCTTCATTTCATCTTGTATTTTAAAAATACTATTTCCTACTAGAATATAAGTATACAAAGGACAACATGTCCATTTATCTTTATATTCCCAAAATGTTTCATAGGACTTGGCAAATAGCAAGCAACTCCTCAATACATGTTTTCTCAATGAAGTGGAAGAATGCCTCTTTTTCTTTAGATACTTCCTTCCTTTTTTTTTTTTTTTTTAGAGAGAAGGATAGTGAGAGAGAGAGACAGAGACAGAGATAATCAATTTTCAATTTTCACTGCATTTTTTCACATGACTTTCGTTGCTCTGACACTTAGTTGTGTACATGGGTGCTGGGGTGTGGACCCCTGTACTTGTGCATGCCAGGCAAGCGCCATAACCACCAAGCCATCGCTCCAGCCCGCAGATACTTCCTTAATAGAAGAGCCAATGTGGGGATGAATTTATTTTGGAAAAGAGAGGCCAGAAAAAATAACTATGGTAGATATGAAAAAAAATTCACTTTACAAATCTATTGGCAACCACACTGACTGGCAACCCTAACTCCTATCATGAAAAGGAAAAGAAATGAAAAGACAGTACATAGCAGGATAGGAAGAGAGGGAAGAGATGAATTTTTTTTGTGGCTCTGTTTAAAGGACCTTTGTCAAGCCGTATGTGTGTGTGACAATATTAATGATGAACTCTCAAGGTATTTTACCTATGGTTTTCTCTTTATGGCATTTATCATACTTCTACTATTTATCATAACTTCTACTGCATACAGTTAATTCCCTATTAAGCATGTTGATAAAAGACAAAGGAGATTAATGATGACCCCAAATTATTTTTGCAGCAAATCTGGAAAAGTGTGGAATGCAATGGCATTAATGTTATTGTTAACATGCTTAAAATTATACCTCATATTCAAGAACAAATATTCAAGTCTATACAGGACATCAAGAATTTTCCCCAATCTCCACTTCTCCTTGGCCAGTGCCCCATCTCTGTTACATTTGTATCTGTCTATTCTAGCTTTGGAACCACCTATATAGGGCTGGTGCCTGACAAGGGCTAATTGACATGGGAAATAAAGGGTAATACCAGGGCCCCAGGTTTACAAGACATGTATTTTTCTATTCCCAAAATACACTTGTTTAAATTTTTTGTCAATACTAATTTTACGACAGTTCAATATGCCAACAATATTGATCATAATTATTTATTCATACTTTACTTTCCTACAATAAAGTCTTTTAGCAGAACCTCTGTTTTGATTATTTAGGTATGTGTGCTATGTGGAGTTTCAGCAATAACTGAAAGGAAAAAAGTTATTAAAATGTTCATATCATTCAAATCAAATATGAGAAATGCAGTGGGAAAGCATGGAGAAAGTGGCATCAATGATGTAGGTGTCTCTGGAAAGCTTCAGAATGCTTCCAAGTCTGCACCAGCTCCCTGACTTACGCTACCCTCAAAACGAACCATTTAAACCAAAACACAGCTCTATACTGCGTAACAGTGGTGAGTAACAACTTTACTGGGGAGTATACATTTCTGTTTCTTATTATTTAATGACTTGAAATGTAATGGTAAAAAGAACTATTTAGGGGTATTTATTTTAAATCTGATACCATTTATTTCTTACACCAAGCCTATGGATGACACACTCAGACACCACATCATCAGATCAGATTTACTGAATTTCAAGGCCCACCATTTTATAATCTCTATGCTCTGGGCCCTATGTCATCCTCATATGCTCAGGCAATAACAGCTAGAAATACTTAGCGTATTGAGTTGAAATACAAACAATTTTCAAAAATGTTAGTTAATAATGATATTAATATAAAAATAAAAGGATTAAATCATAATAATGAACATAATTAAATCAGATATTTATATTATAGAATCTATTAATATAAAATATTTAAATTATTTAGGATAACAGTAAATATTTAAAATTTTAAAAATTCCCAACTCAACAACAAATAGTCACTATCTAAGAAACACAGTCCCATAATATATAATTCATAGAACAACAACAAAAAACAACCCATAAATGATACTCGAGGTGACTGTGTCTAAGTCAACAAATGAATACTTATATTTTAAAAGTGACTGAAGCAAACTATTACCATTCAATACTGGCTGTTTTAAAATAAAGATTATGTCAATAAGTTAAGATTTATGAATCTGTGTGAATAATAAATTAGTCAGTATAAAAATAATTATAAGATAAGATGGATGCTAGAGATCTAAAGAACTGAAATCTATTACTTCCCTTTGTAGGAGTGATTGACTAAAATTGAGTTTTTGGGAATTGAGAATTATGGATTGATAAGGCTTTAAGGACTACCTTTTTGCCACTGTACACTGTAGAGATAGGGAAGTTTTGGTAACAGAATATTTTTAATGGTGGGCAATGGTGTCTAAGTTTAGACTAGGTCATTTTCACATATGTGAAAGCAAAATTACTAATTTCCCAGTTTAATTATAAGACAGACTTGAGAAATTTCAAATTTTATCACTGAACTCTTATGTAACGGAAGAAATAATGCAAATAACCAATTCATTTTTTGAGAAGACCTATAGGCTTGTGTGGAACCATCTCTAACATTTCAGAAGAGAAGAGTAAACAGTAGCTTCCTTTGGTGTGTTAAAGACTTGCTGCCATTGTTATGTTAATTCAGACATGTTATCAGAAGTAATTTGGGAGTATCATAAAAACTCAGTATAGATTATTTGTAATGTATCCTAAAGCTCAGCTCATTTCAAGTACTTAAGATAATCCCATACAAAGTTAAAACGACCTAAAATGGAAACAGAATAGGATTTGTCTTCATGTCAAAGGGTAGAGGGAACTATTTATCTCATAAAAGACCACACAAGCAGTACAGGAGGGAATGAAAATCGCGCTGCTATTTCTACCCACCATGGTGACTCATGACCTGCCCAGCAGCCTCCATGCTGACATTCTGGAGATAGTTGTGGCAGCGTTCCTTGTGCTCCTCTAGTGAACTGCGCTGCTTGTAGCTTCGTCCACAGTAGTTGC
Organism: Aplodontia rufa; assembly: GCA_004027875.1. NCBI lineage: Eukaryota > Metazoa > Chordata > Mammalia > Rodentia > Aplodontiidae > Aplodontia > Aplodontia rufa. The sequence continues at coordinate 6,486 of PVKS010024041.1, read as the reverse complement.
ACTTGTGAGGTTTACCCACTGCGAAGAAACAAGGTTAGGATGCGTCAGTCTCATCTGCATCCAGTGAGAAATTCAATTAACTTTTGAGAGTTTGGAGGAAGCATTTATATGCTTTTCAGACTTAAATCTCTTCCTCCACCCACAATCCAATTTAGGCAAGAAAAGATAATAAATTTCTACTAAGACTAAAATACATTAAGAAGATTGGTGGTTCATACATACAGCGATAGAGGAAATACTGAATCAAACTCACGTTCTGACTGTATTCCTGACTATGTGGGGCAGATGACCAATTTTCAAATTATCTGACTCTAAACACATTTGCTCTTACACAATTATGTCAGCTTTGACTCATTCAAAATACAAATCAGGAGTATCCTCAATACACGAGTTGTTTCTTCGTTTTTGATTTTTTTTTTAAGAGCAAGGAGTTTTTCTGAAGAAAAATTAAAAGCCAACAACTTAAAATGTCATGGTTTAAATAAAAAGAGATTATTCATGGCTACCAAAAAGATTAAAAAGATTCAAGTGATGAGAAAAAGTACAGATAAAAGTAGAGAGTTTCTCTTTTCTTTCCACCTTGGTAATGACTGTTCACACATGTAAAACTCTGCAGTAGATAGTATATTCTTTCCCATCAGCACTGCTCTTAGAATACCAAGAATTTCTCTACGAGGTGCTGGGGTCAGGTTATTAACAATAACTGCGGAAGCCCTACCATATTTAGTGACAATGACAGTGATATTTTCTAAAACATCTCACATTTGGGAAATGGATTTTTCCCAAACAGCCAGGTAGCCATTATCTCAGTACATTTATTAAAATATGTCCTATGACATTCATGTACAAAACTTTATGAAATTGATTAAAAACAACCCCTAAGGAAAGAGGCATGTTTTAATTTCTGATTATTCATAAGGATTTCACTGAGTACTTTGGTTCTTAGGATACAAAGCAACCAAAAAATACCAGGTGGTTTGTGCCAAAACCCTCAGTCTTTAAACACAATGTCAGTCAGGCCTCATCGCTCATTTGACTCCAGTAGGAATCACTGAGTTCTGCCAAGAGAAAAGACAGACAACTCTTTCATGACAGAAGATAGTATCCTTAACTCCAGTCACCTTACAAACCCAGGTGATGATACCGGTCACAAGAGAAACTAAAATACTCTAACAAGACATAGTACACTCACGGTTGCCTGAAAGTCTCAGTAGAATTTTAAAAACCAAACCAAATCCTTGGGCTGTATTTCAGATATATATAAATTAAAATAAGTGACGTGTAATCGTATTTTTGTATTAAACTAAAAACTGAAAAACTAAGGCATGATTACTCAGTTTAAAAGATATGAGGCAAAGTAACATATTTTTCAGAACCAATAATTTCTGGGAAGTGAGTATGACTAATGTACAAAATTTATATCACTACATGAGAATGTTAAAAAACATAGCTTTTAATAAAAAAACATGTAAATAATATGTTTTTATGTAATTGTAGTCCAAGACATGGAACTACGTAACAAACAGGCCTTGTCTGCTATTAGCATTGTTCATTATTTTCTAGAAATAGTGACAAAGTTACACTAAATATGTCCATGAACCACTTATTAAGCACTTACACGGTACTAAATCCACTGTAAAGCCATTCCCTGGTGTTACTTCCATCACCCTGTCATGCGATGCCTGTTTTGCTGTGAAGCTGTCCCCTGCACTTTCTTCTCCTTATTTCAATAAGCAGCCCTCTGGCTTCTCCACTGAATTGCAGCATGGCTCCATTCTGTTTCTCTTGCCTCCTACCCCTCCACAAACTCACAACTCCCCTAACATGGACACTGCACTCTTCACTGCTCTCAAATCACACTGCATCCACCTTTCCACGTTACTTCTGTGTCTTCTATTTTGTCACAGATATGTTTTAAAACATCACTCCTTTCTCTTCATTCACTGCTTGCTCTAACAGGGGCCTGAGCAACTGTTCTGAAGGAATTTCCTCAATTTCCTCACCTCTTCACCTCCATTTCACTCAACAGAAACACCAGGTGACATGTTGAACACTCACATGTCTTGTAAATATCTGTTTGCCAAGAAATTTGCTTTAGGAACATTCAAATTTATCTTCTTACCTCTCTCATTCATTCATTACGTATCTGTTAAAAGACTGTTATGTAAGGAGACTGTGATGAGGCTAAGAGGAACTTCAAGGATGCCTATTCCAATGCAAATGATGGTCTGCTGAGGAGGACCACAAAAAATGTATCACAGATTATGGTAGGTTTTATGCTTCAAAAGAATGATGTACTAGTTTAACCTAGGGGACCTATTTAGTTTGAGAACGATGAACAGGAAAACTCTGTCAGAGGTAGGGACATTTAGGGTGAAAAATGAAAGAAAAGTAGTAGTCAGAAAATTGGGGGTAGGGGTGGGTGGAGGAAAAGTATTTCATAATTTCTAAGAACTGCCATCATCTATTTTCCTTTAAAATTTACATTCTGCCCTGACTACTCTCTAAAGTTTTTTTTCAAACATCACCTGCAATCTTTGCCAAATGTAATCGCTCAGATATCCTCATGAGATCATTTACTATTGGTTCCTTGATATTGTTTCTTAAACATCAAGTCACGGAGGTACCGTTTATAGTTACTCCCTATATATGGTGAGTTTATTTAAAAATTAGGAGTTCATCTGCAATTTATAAATTAATGTATACAGATCACTATATTTAACATGTATAACATATCTATTTATAGAAGAGGACCTGTATTATAACACATTCTCACCAAATAAAACACTGTCATTCTGATATTATTGAAACATTTTTGAAAAGTCAACAGCCTCTTAGATACTAAATCCAGTGGACTTCTAGCAATCCTAAACCTTCCTAATCTCTCGGTCTCTATCAAAGCATCTTGTCTTGAATCTCCTTAGTTTCTGGGATCAGATTCTTTGCTGGCTTTCATTGACTTCTAAAACTCTTCCCACCTTGCAGACAAACATGTTTTTCCAGATTTTGTACTCAGTGTAATATTCTTCCTCTTTGCACTCTAGATTAACTCTTCATTTCTTTGAAATAGCCACATTATTCCTGGAATAACTGCCTGTGCTTGTAAATTCCTTCTGGCCACTCACACCTTTTGGCAGTCTTGGGAATCACTTCTACATCTCACAGTTCTCTCTGGGGTCACAGCACTCGTCCTATTTCCACACATGAAATGACAAATGTGTTTAATTATCCATTTGATATCTTTTTAATTCCTTAGTCCAAACAAGGAGTTCCTTAAGGACAAATATCATGTTTTACTCAATTATGAACCGATAACGCTTATGGTAGTTACTAAACATAGGAGACACTTGATATGCATTTGCTGAATGACCGCAGTTCAAATCTAACTTCCTTTTAAACAACATCTCGTGGATATTCCTCTGAAATCAAATCTAACATTCAAGATATCCATGATGACCTTACTCCACAAAACTCTCTCCTCATTCTGATAGACATTTTGTGTTAGTGTAACCACTAGTCTAATAATCAAGTTTATCCCTTCTTTTAATTTCTATAACCCAGTCTGGGCTAGCATAATATATTTCACATAGGTTTTCTCTTCCTGTGTGTAATTATTTTACTCCCCTCTTGAACAACCATCATTGATGGTTAATATCTATTGAACAGCTCTGGGTAGCTTTCAGCACCCTATACAATTTGGCCACTAAGCATATCTATCCCATATTCTACCCCAGGCTCAGCAAAACTACCTTACACTTACACTTCTGAGTCTTGTGCTTTTTATTTTTATTAATAATTAAATGGCTTTAGCCTATTTCTGCCTCTTCAAGTCTTATCCTTCCTTCCACAACTATCTCTTGAATGCCCTTCCATCTAAAAGTGGTGTTTCTCACTAGAGAACTGTAACTGTATGGGCCCTGAGGCATAGGACACTTTTAACAAAATCTACCTTGTATTATTTGTGTTCTTTCATATGGTATTTATATGTTCATTTTTATCTCCTATGTTAGCTCATGATCTTTTTGACAAATTCCACTATTGTAGTCTCCAAAGAGTTTAGCATGGTGCTTTGTTCACAGAAAGAACTAACAAATGGAGTTTTGAAGAATGACATCATTTGCTAGCTCTCCAGTTTTATCTCATCAGTTTTTCTTATATCATTTTCTAACTTCAAAAGCAATAAATTCATACAAAATTTTAAAAAATTTACCAAGAAATCATTCATAATCATACCATTCAGAAATAACTATCTTTGGCATTTCTTGGTCATCCTCATATTTTTCTATGTATGCAAAGGTAAATTTGTTTACAAATCTGGGTTATTTGCTTATTTCACTGAACAATATATCTTGAACATTTCCCTGTTATGAAATGATATTTTTGTTCCTGCTACTAGATTACAATTTTCCAAATTCTAAAATATAATGGTAATATGAAATTACTTAGTTTGGTTAATAATCTTAGTCCTTTTCTTTTTTAATCTAGTTATTATTTTTCTTTTTTACCACAGTTATACGTGTCCATACGTTTAAAAAAATAAAAAAACCCAGAGAGACCTAAAAGTTATTTAATGAAATGCATATGCTCCTTCCTGTCTATCCTCCAGCAATCTAATTATCTCCAAAAGTAACCATTTCAATTCCTTCTTTCAGTGATTATGTCCATATTTCTAACCAATATATAAGTTTTTCTTTATTCATCAGGTTTTGAGATAATATACTGCCTTTCTTCCATGATAATTAAGGATTTAACTCTCTTATAAACATCCTTTCAATTCTCCGTTTTCTTCAATAATTATATAACATTTTCTGATTAATAGGACAAAAATGGAAATTTCCATTATTAATGGAAATATTAATCATAATATACTACTTGGCTCAATAGTGATTACATTTCCTTTTTGGCGCAACTTACAATTTCTCCTTGTTAATAATTGTCTCATTTTTTACTTTTGCTTCAGTTTCTGTACCCAGTGCTACTTCTCCCTGCCCCAAATGTTCTCATACCTAATAATAATTTTTCTAAACACTCAAGAATCTCAATGTCCCGGGTCTGTGACACCTCCCTACTCTTTTCTTGCCTTTTCAGTCATCTGCACTTCTGCTCCTGTTGGAACGGATGGTACTTTGGGCTTATTATATAACTGTTGTCCTGAGACTGTCCTTTGTCCCCCTTGATTTCCTGAATCCCATATTTCCTTTACTTCTTGGGCATAGGATTTCTAGGTTGGAAATCATTTTCTCTTAACATTCTGAAGGCTTTGTTCCACTGAACTACTAATGTCCTATTTCTTTTAAAATGGTACCTGAAAATGTACCTTAATGTGTGGACTGCTTATCTGCAAGTTCTTAGTATCTTCACTTTGTCCTTGACATTCTGAAATTTCTGAAATATGAGTTATCTCTTTAGATGCTTGCACTTTAGACCTCAAGAAATGAAAATATGTGTACATATAGCTATATATTTCAGGTATTATAAATTATGTGTACACAGATAATGCAAATATATGCATAAAATATATATCTTATTGCAGTCACAAATAATCTGACTATTCCACTTTTTATATATGGTATGAGTTAAGAGGCTTATACTACTCTCTTTAAAAGTTTAATATCTTGGGGCTGGAGCGGTGGCTCAGCGGTTTCGGCGCTTGCCTGGCAAGCACAAGGACCCGGGTTCAAACCCCAGCACCACATACACAACTATGTGTTGGAGTAACGAAGGCCATGTGAAAAACTAAATAAAGTTGTTTCTCTCTTTCTCTGTCTCTTTCACTGTCACTCTCTCTTTAAAAAAAAAAGAAGTTTAATATCTAATTGTTTTTGTACCATTTGTAGAAAACCATATCCTAAAGACTAAAATAATCTCAGTATCTTTGTTGAGAATCAACTGACCATGTGTTTGGGGGTATATCTCTGGACCCTCCTTCATTCCATCAATCTGTACGTCAATCATGTGTTTAGGGGAGTATCTCTGGACTCTCTTCCATTCCATTAATCTGTATGTCAATCTTAAACCCATTCAAGTCTTGCCAATAGAGTCTGTCTTTAGATTGGGTAGGGTAAAACATCCAACTTTGCTTTTTCAAAAAAATATTATTGGCTATTTTAGGTTCTTTACATCTCTGAGCAAATTTTAGTGTAAGTTTGCCAATTTCTACAAAAAAAAAAAGGCTGGTGGTATATTTACTAGGATTATGTTGAAATGAGAAATAAATTTTCCTGAAATTGAGCCCAACAGTGGTTATCTCTCTTTACATTTGTTTAGGTCTTTATTCTAACTACACAGAAATACATTTGATTTAAACTCCTACAGCGCATGCTGTAAAATCAAAATTAAATGAATGGGATGCAATTAAACTAAAAAGTTTTTGCACAGCTAAAGATCTAGTCAAGAGCATCAAGAGAGAACCTACAGAATGGGAGAAAATTTTTGCCTGCTACACCTCGGACAGAGGGCTAATATCCAGAATTTACAGGGAACTAA
>PVKS010024040.1:0-31563 GCA_004027875.1 Aplodontia rufa | reverse complement strand
CATTCTCCCTTGAATGTGGATTCCTAGTTTTGCCCCCAAAGCTTCTTATTCCTGAGATAGCCCACATTCTCCCTTGAATGTGGATTCCTAGTTTTGCCCCCAAAGCTTCTTATTCCTGAGATAGCCCACATTCTCCCTTGAATGTGGATTCCTAGTTTTGCCCCCAAAGCTTCTTATTCCTGAGATAGCCCACATTCTCTTTTGATTGTGTCTCCGTTTTCCTAAATAAATCTTTGTGTCTCTGAATTGTATGTGCTGAATTCTTTTCTGTCACATATACTGAGCACCCGGCTTTCTGGGAAATCGTCAGACCTCCTGAGACAATAGTGAAATGTGCGAAGACAAATGAATGATTAAGGCTAGAATTTATAATAATTAAAATTAAAAGGGAGGCAGAAGTTGAAGATTTGGAAAATTCTTCGCTTGGTCAGGTTGTAAAAGCCTGTTTAGGAGAGAATATCCAGGGTTTGGTTCTAGCAACCATTTGATAAGGAGATTAGTACGGGCTGGAATGAGGCCAAATGCTATTCATCGGAACAAAGGAAGGATGACTCTGAGGCATTTCAGAGATTTTTTTTTTATTAGAAGTGTATAGAGTACAGTTGAGGGGGAAACATTATCAAAACATTAGTAATCAATGGATATAAACTTTGTTATCCAGGGGAAATGCCAAAACATGGATAACCACCTTGGGTTTTACTTGTTGCAGTTTTCCCCAGAAGAACTCATGCCGTTAAATGAGATTTTTGAGGCTGCCAGTCTCATCACAGGCCCAGAGTGCTAGGGCCTTGAGGGCAGAATGGTTTCAAAGGAGGGGCCTGTGGGCCATGTGGGTCCTAATGGCTCTGCTCCCTGCATTCCGCTGCAGCACTCCTTGGCCACCCCAGCTGTGGTTCAAGCTGGCCCAGGTGTGGTTTGTGCTGACCCTGTGAAAAGCGCAAGTGGTGAGTTTTGGCAGTGTCCCTATTGGGCCCACTCTGTAGGTATGCAGGACACAAGAGCTGCGCAGCTTGCTACCTCCATCTAGATGTCAAAGGTTATCTGAGCCTTTCACACAGGCAGAGAACTGTGTCAGGGTGTGGCAGCCTCAGATAGCCCCCACCACAGCAAGGTCCAGCAGAACAGTGGGGCAAGGCCACTGCCAGAGCCCAGATGAGAGCAATGTCTAGAGGAGTAATAGGAGCAGTCACCTCTGAGAAGACAAATTGCAGAACCACCCGATACAGTACAGGCATCCAACTCTGACCCCTGAGATCTGCAGCCTGGGCTGCACCCATCGAAGATGTGGAGATGAGGCTGCTGAGGGCCTCAGGGGCCCAACCTCTGCCCCAGTGTGTTCAGAAAGTGGGACACTGAATCAAAGATTATTATCCCGCCTCAAGGTCTCCTGTTGTTTGCCTTAGTGGGTTTTGAACTTCCTTGGGACCTGTTATCCCTTCTTGTCAATTACTACTTTTTGGAATGGGAATGTCTATCTTATGCCTGTCTTTTGGAAGCACATAATTTGCTTCATCTCAGAATCACAGATGGAGAGGAATTTGCCTTAGGATTAATCATACCTTGAGTCTCATGTGGTTTAGAAGATACTCGATGAGTCTTTGAACTCAGACCTTAATGTTGCTACTGGAACAAGTTAAGACTTTTGGGACTACTGGGATGGAATGAATATTTCATATGTGAGAAGGACATAAATTCTGGAGGACCAGGGATGGAATGCTATGCTTTGAACGTTTGTATCTCCTCCAAAATTCATGTTAAAACTTAATCCCCACTGCAATGCAGAATTAAGAGGTGGGGCCTTAGGAGGTGATTAGGCCGTGATTCACTGATTATGAATGAATCAGTGCCTTATAAAAGGGCTTGAGAAGGCAAGTTTGTTCCTTTGGTCCCTTCTTCCATGTGAGGATATAGCATTTGTCTCCTGCAGAAGATGCAGCAATGATGTGTTGTCTTGGAAGCAGAGAGAAGCCCTCGCCAGACACCAAACCTGCTTCATCTTGACCTTGGATTTCTCAGTCTCCAGACTGTAAGAAATAAAATTATATTATTTGAAAATTACCCTGGCTCAGGTATTTTGTTTTAGCAGCACAAATGGATTAAGAGAGTCAGTAGCCAGTCATGGTGGTGCACGACTGTTATTTCAGCAGCTCAGGAGGCTGAGGCAGTAGGATCCCAAGTTCAAATCCAGCCTCAGCAATTTAGTGAGGCCCTAAGCAGCTTAGCAAGACCGATCTCAAAATAAAAAATAAAAATGGCCTGGGGATGTGGCTCAGTAAGTGCCCCTGGCTTCAATTCCCTAGTACCAAAAAAAAAAAAAAAAGAGAGAGAGAGAATCAGTACCCCAGATGGCACATATATCTTGTAACTGAATCATGTGGCGCATGTAATCTCTAAGGTTGTAGTGACGGGGAAAAGAGGGTTAGAGAGATCATGTTAACTTATATACCTTCCTCAGCCTGAACATGACACCTGCTACTTCCTCCATAGACCATTAGTCAGATGTAATCACATGATCACAACCTAACTGCAAGGGAGGCTGGGGAAAGCAAGGAACAGTATTTGTTGAGTACTGTCTACGCTAAAATAGTTCATTAATTATTTCCTTGAAGGCACGAATCTGTATTATTTATTGATGATTCCAAAAATCTAGAAAAATGCCTGCCATGGGGTACTCAATAATAATTGTTGAAGCAATAATCAGTGAATGGCATCTAAAGTTTATTTTCCTCCTTTCAGTTATGAATCTACTCTGAAAAGTTTCTGGATAGAATTAGACACTCGAGTTCAGCTTAATATTTGAGAAGCAATTAGTTAACAAGAAAAAGGTATTTGTTAAGAATTTATTTGAGGGGCTGGAGCAGTGGCTCAGTGGTTAAGGCACTTGCCTGGCATGGGTGAAGATGTGGGTTTGAACCCCAGCACCACATATATAACTAAGTGTTGGAGCAGAGGTCACATGAATAACAAAAGTTAATTCTTTCTCTCTCTCTCTCTCTCTCTCACTGTCCCTCTCTTTCTCTTTTTAAAGAATTTATTTGAAGCTGGTCATGAAGCTGGTCTCCCAGCAACAAAGGCAGGAGGATTGCAAATTCAGGCTAGTGGGTTTCAAAAATTATTTTATTTATTCTTTTTTTGAGACAAGGTCTCTCCGAGTTACTGAGGTTGGTCTAAAACTAGCAATCCTCCTGCCTCAGCATCCTAAGTAGCTGGGATTACAGGCGCACACCACGGTGCCCAGCTCCCTGACATTCTTTTGGTACTAGGGATTGCACCCAGGGGTACTTCACCACTGAGCCACATATCCAGCCCTATTTATTTATTTATTTATTTATTTATTTAGAGACAGGTCTTGCTAAATTGCTGAGTCTGTACTCAAACTTGTGATCCTCCTGTCTCTGTCTCCCGAGTTGTTGGGATTACGGGCACACACCAATGTACCTGACCCTTGTTTTTTTTTTTTTTTAAGATGCCATGCACTTTGTATTTTTTATTTGTTCAGCATAGACTTACCTATCGGAGGGAACTGTTGTTACATATGCATGCATACCTGGGTATCGACATAGTGAGGTAGTGGCCCTTGGTTTTCAATAGGGAATATGGACACTGAACAATTATCATAATATACATAGTATTGGTTGCAGAAAAGTAAGAACCAAGGGGTATGGAGTAACAAATGGGGGCTAGCCTGGTTTTGAGCAGTAAGAAAGTAGGGTCATGAAAGATCCCCCAAAATTGATGTTTCAATTTAAAGGAAAGGATGATTTGGCAATGGAAAAGCAAGGAGAAGAGAATTTCAGAACGAGGGCCTGGCATGTTCTTGTAGTCCCTTTGGGTTCACCCAGGATTACAGGCTTAGCCATATAGCTGGAGAAGCTGAAGAAGAAAACAGCTTGTTCAAGGGACACTGTTCAACAAAGAGCCTAATTAGGACCACAGGTCATATTCTTAGAACCTTTCTGGGCAAGACACACAACTCTCTCTTAAGGTATTCTCCTGACCCGGATAGTAGCTGAGCCAGTTATTCCTACAGCCCATCAGGCACACCGACCAAGAACCAGCCCGAGGTAACAGACACCAATTTACTGCCTGCTCCAGAGGATGCAGGCTGAGAGCTAAAGAGCCCTAAATGGCTCTCCAGCAGGAAGAGGGTGGGGCTTCTAGGCAGAGGGGGAAGCTTCATCAGCAGAGCCAAGCACTAAGAGCAGCTGCCTGTGACCTTTCCGTCAGCAGCCCTCCCTGCCTCATTGTGCATGAGACACACATCAGACGTTCTGGTTTGTGATATCAGTTTCACAGCACATACCCTCCGAGATCCAAGTTCACATACCTCTTCCAGGGCATGGTGCCTGCTCATTAACTAGGCTCTGAAGCCCATGTAAGACTGATAGCAATACTGGGGCCCCTTTCTCCCACCCACAGGTGGTCTGGACACTTGTGGATTGGTTGAGTCTCAGATCTCAGGTGCCTCGTTTCTGAGGCACATTCTGTATTTGCTAGAATGTGACAGAGTACAGGCTACCAGAAAGATTCTGCACCGATGCCAGAGCCGTGTCAGAACACAGGGTCACGCCCAGCTACATCGTGTTGAAGACAATCTGTTCTCTTTCCTTTAGAAGACACAGTAGCAGAAGCTAACTCCTGGAAGTCCCAGGTAAGCATCTATTAGGAGAAGTAGACCTAGGGAGGGTCAAGTCTTTGCTTCTGACAGTTGTTTTTTCTTCCTCAAGTAAATTAAAGTAGAAAAATCTATTGTTCATAGGGGAGGAAAGCCCTTAAAAGCTTTTGCTTCTTTGATGAAATCACAGATCCTGATTTCACGGAGATGCCAGTAAATGAAAAGACATGGTTACATACCAGGTAATTCCCAAACCTTAAAAATTCCTAATGCTCTGGTTAAAATATATTACTTTAAATATTTCTGAAAAGTATTCGTGTTAGAATCTGAATTTGCTTCCAAAAATGCTAGGTTATATTATCTCTCAGATTCCTTCTACAAATTATCTCATGCAATTGTAAAAGCTATTGTAAAATTAATGTTAAAAGCTTTTCTTTCTTTTCTCTTTTTTTCTTTTCTTTCTTTTTTGAGAGGGGCAGTGAAAGAGAATCAATTTTTTTTAAGAGAATCAATTTTAATTATTTTTTTTTAATGTGGCCTTTGATGCTCCAACACTTTCTTGTGTACCTGGTGTTGGGGTTCGAACTCACGTACTTGAATATGCCAGGCAAGTGCTGTAACTACTGAGTCACCACTCCAGCCCCCCCCCAAAGGCTTTTCTTTTTTTCTTTTTTAAAGAGAGAGGGACAGTGAGAGAGACAGAGAAAGAGAGGAACAACTTTATTGAGTTTTTCACATGGCCTTAGTTGCTCCAACACTCAGTTGTGTACGTGGTGCTGGGGTTTGAACCCGGGTCCTCGTGCTTGCCAGGCAAGCACTGACCGCTGAGCTACCGCTCCAGCTCCTCAAAGGCTTTTCTTAAGAGCAAAATTACAATGATGCTAGCAATCTGTTTTAATCTAAATGATAACAGTGTCTGAGCACCAAGACAGCTTGCTTTATAATTGGTTGGCCACATTTTAAATGAGTTTTGTGTCAGAATTTTTTTTTTTATAACCAGGTATTAGACCCAATTTTGGATGGTTTGATGGATGATTTGAATGATGGCTAGACTTGGGAAGGACCTTTTTAAAGTTAAAAGTAAGTTCATATCAAGGTTTTCTTAGTCCACATTATTTCTCAGACTACAAAAGTGTATGTCTGAGGTAATAACTACTTTTAATTTTTTTTGGTGGCACGGATGATGGAACCCAGGGCCTCATGCATGCTTGGTAAGTGCTCCACCACTGAGCTTCATCCCCCACCCCATAACTACTTAGTTTATGGCAAAGTAACCTCTGATAGAGTTCATTCATTTCATCTTTAAATATTATGAGAAAACCTACAGTACATTCATTGCACTGATGAGCAAGACGTGATTTCTGCCTTATAATACAAATTTAGCAGAGACTTACACACAATGTTTGGGTCTATTTCAATTGCTAGTTTATATGCAGTTTCATGATACCAACTCAATAAATGTGAGTTGCATATTTAAATCTATGAACAAAAATACACACGACACTATCTTTTTTTTTAAGTTTTTTTTTTTTTTTAAAGAGAGAAGGACAGTGAGAGAGAGACAGAGAAAATCAATTTTTATTGAACTTTTCACATGGCTTTCGCTGCTCTGACACTTAGCTGTGTATGTGGGTGGCTGGGGTTTGAACCTGTGTATTTGCGCATGCCCGGCAAGTGCTGTAACCACCGAGCTACTGCTCCAGCCCCAGATGCTATCTTTCTAATACAAGGAGGTATCACATTGTTTGACAATCAGTCTGTTCATCAAAATTACATGAAACTTTTTTTCTTTCTCTCTCTCTTTTTTTTCCCCATTGCTGGGGATTGAACTAAAAACTTGCTAGGCAAGTGCTCTACCAGAGTTACATACTCCCAGCCCAACATCAAACGTTTCTGGCTTGAGTGCAGTGGCACATGCCTGTAAACACAGTGACTCTGGAGGCTGAGGCAGGAGGTTCAATCGAAAGTTCAAAGCCAGCCTCAGCAACTCAGCAAGGCCCTTACACAATTTAGCAAGACCCTGTCTCAATCTCTAGTACCAAAACCCAAATAAACATTTTTAACATTAGCCATCAAAAACTCAAAAGATTCATGCCAGCTCTGGGGAAGTTAATTTTAATTTTCACTTCTTGTTTTCAGTCCATGACCTTCCGGGAGGCTGACAGCACTAGATGGGGAAAAAAGGAAGATTTTAGAAAAAAGAGATATTTAAATCAGTACCATCAAGTCTCAAATTATTATTTTTATTATTTCAAATCAGCTAGTATGAATACAACTATAAAGGATATGTGTGGCTTTTCTTTTCCATTTTTGTTTCTTTGTTGGTACTGGAGATTGAAATAAGAGGAGCTCTACCACTGAGATACATCCTCAGCCCTTTTTATTTTTTATTTTGAAACAGGGTCTCGCTAAGTTGCTCAGGTTGGCCTTGAACTGGCAATCCTCCTAGTTGCTGAGATTGTAAGCATGTACCACCATGCCTGGCTGTGTGTGGTTTCTTTACTTTTTGTTTTTGGAAAATGCCCATTCAAAAACAGGAGGAAAAGCTATGTTGCTGTGCTACCTAAAATACTTCTTTTCGAGTTGGGAATGCAGGTCAGTGGGAGAGTGCTCAGCACCACAAAAACAAAACTTTTCTCTTTGTAGAGTTAAGAACACAGTTGCCAGCTGTTGCATTATACCTAAGTAGAAAGGAAGAAAGATGAGTTAAAGATCCTGGAAATTAGAAAATCTAACTTTTGTTTGGATTCTAAACATTATATGGCTTTGGATAAATCCGAACTTTTTATTCTGTAAAATAAAGGGAGTTGGATTAAATTATTTCTAACCTATCTTCCAGTTTAAATGTTGTCATTTTATTTGACAAGCAAACTCTCCTGTTTTTTTTTTTTTTTGTGTGTGTGTGTGTCCTTATTGTTTGTGGAATTTTCAATCATTTTCAGTAAAAAAAAAAAAAAAACACCACAGATGTATAAAATAAAATAGCTCTCTCCCTCTCTCTATAGAATGTTCCCCCTCCCCCCACCAGGTAGTCATGGTACAACTTAAAAAATTATTTTTAAACATTCAAATAAAGTTATAAAGAAGAAAATAAATACCATTCTATTATTCCACTACTGAGGGATAAACATCCTTAACATTTCAAGTTGTAATCTTCTAATAGTATTTGGTGTGGTGGGGTGTGTGTGTGTGTGTGTTATTGGAAATTTAACCCAGAGGTGCTGTACCACTGAGCTATATCCCCAGCCCTTTTTTATTTTTCATTTGAAATAGGGTCTCACTAAGTTGCCAAGTTTGACTTTGAACTTGCAATCCTCAGGCCTCACCCTCACAAATCTCTGGCATGTGCCACCACACTAGGCTTTTTTATTTTTATTTTTTTAAGAATGGGAAAGGGGGAGAAAGAGAAAGAGAGAGGATCAATTCTATTTATATTTTCATCTGGGTTTTGTTTTTCTGACACTTAGTTGTGTATGTGGTGCTGGGGTTTGAACCCCTGGTCCTTATGCATGCCAGGCATGTGCTGTAACCATTGAGCAATGACTCCAGCCCCCACACTAGGCTTATTGCTTCATTATTATTATTATTATTATTATTATTATTTTTGTGGTTGTTTAAAGAGAGAAAGGGACAGTGAGAGAGAGAGAGAATCAATTTTATTTTTTCTTGTGGCTTTTGTTGCTCCGACACTTCATTGTGTATGAGGTGCTGGGGTTTGAACCCATGTCCTTGTGCATGCTAGCAAGCGCTGCAACAGCTGAGCCACCGCTCCAGCCCCTGGTTTATAACTTTCAAAAAACAACAAGAACAAGAACAACAACAAAACACTTTTTAAAATTGGTGCATTATAATTATATGCAATAGTGGAATTTGTTGTTGGATCAAACCCATGGTCTCCCACGAATTAGGCAAGTACTTTGCCACTGAGCTACACCCTCAGCCCCTAATATCACTTTTATGGCCACAACTTTTTGCATATTTCCTTTAAAAAAATTTGTTAGCTTGGGGCTGGATCGGTGGCTCAGCAGTTACGGTGTTTGCCTGGCAAGTGCAAGGACACGAGTTCAAACCCCAGCACCACATACACAATGAAGTGTCTGAGGAATGAAAGTCATGAAAAACTAAAGATTGCTTCTCGCTTTCTCTCTCTCTCTGTCCCCTCTTTCTTTAAAAAAAAAAAAAATTGTTAGTTAGGCATGGTGACACACACCTGTAAATCCCAGCAACTCAGGAGACTGAGGCGGGATGATTCTGAGTTTGAGGCCAGTCTGGACAATTTAGCAAGACCTTGTCTCAAAATGAAAAATAAAAAGTGTTGAGGATATATATAGCTCAGAGGTAGAGTGACCCTGGGTTCAATCTGGTGCCAAAAAAGAAAAAAAAATGTGATCATTCTGTATTCAGTGTTTTGAAACCTGATATTTACAATACATTGTAAATATTTCCCCCACAAAGCATGATTGGTTTTGTCTTTTTTTTTTTTTTTTTTTTGGCACTAGAGATTGAACCCAGGGGTACTTTACCACTGAGCCACATCCCCAGCCCTTTTTATTTTTTGAGACAGGGTCTCACTAAGTTGCTTAGGGCCTTGCTTAGTTGCTGAGGCTGGCTTTGAACATGTGATCCTCCTGCTTTAGTCTTCCAAGCCACTGGGATTACAGGCCTGTGCCACCACACTCAGTTAATGTTTTATTATTCAATTGTTAAAATTCATAATTGCATGAGACTTGTGGTTTGGATGAAAGTTGTCCCCCCAAAGCTCGTGTGAGACAATCCCGGAAGACTGAGGTGAAATGATTGGGTTATGAAAGCCTTAACTCAACCAGAGTTAACCTAGGCTGGTGGGGTGTGGCTGGAGGAGTGGGTCACTGGGGGCGTGCCTTTAGGGTAGATATTTTGCATCTGGGGAGTGGAGTCTGCTCCCTAGAGCCCCTGCCTTCTGCTCTGATGTTCTGCCTTTCCTCCAGCAACAAGCAAAGGAGCTAACACCTCCGAAACTAACACCTCTGACACCGTGAACCTTCAAAATAAACTTTTCCTCCTCAAATTGTTCTTCTCAGGTCTTTTAGTCACAGCAATGGAAATGCTGACTAAACAAAAGTAAATGTTTTTTATGAGCAGAAGTTAGGATTGGGGGTGTTGCTCAGGGGTAGCACGCTTAGCATACTCTGGGTTCAAAGCCCAACATGGACAACAACAAGAGCAGAAATAAAGTCTGAAATGGAAGAAAAAAATGATTAATGCTTTGTTAGACTTCTAAATTAAACCAGTACATTAATCTTTATTATAAGGGATAAGGAAGTACAAATATACATATGCCTACATTTGCTCAGGACACTGGTCATGACCAGTATTTTCCTGAAAGATAATGAAAAATAGAGCAGTCTTCAATATTTTTTTACTGCATCTCTCACTTCAGTGAAGCTAAAATCAAGTACAAGGTTACTTTATTTTTTTACTATTAGCAAAGCAGCTACCTATTATGTATTCAGATTAAGACTTGGGGACACTAACATGGATCCAAAAAGCTGACAGCTTCTAGGAGTTAAAATAATAAAGAGAAAGAACTAGAATTTTACTCATTCTTGTTGAAGAGGTGAAGACTGAATTGTGGAATTTATTACAGTACCAGATAAAAGTAGTTACATGTTGAGCAACACTATGTAAAAATGTTCACAACAGTGCATGGCACAGAGGACATGCCATTAAGTTAGATGCTATTTATCATTATTATACTGACACCATTTTGAAATAATCAACAAATATTTATTAGTCATATGCATATATCTATCAGATCAGTTTGTATGATATTAAGAGATGAAACAGCCCCATTTTTAAGAAACGTATAGTGATACTTTGACACTTTATTTTATTTTGGTACTGGGTATGGAACCCAGGGGCACCTTACCACTAAGCTACATCCCTAGCCTTTTTTATTTATTTTGAGACAAGGTCCCACTAAATTGCTGAGCCTGGGTTTGAATTTGTGATCCTCCTGCCTCAACCACCCAAGTCCCTAGTTCCTGGGAATACAGGTGCCTCATTTTTATGAAGAAAATACGGAAAATAAAAATTTCAAAGAAAAAATATTCATTTTCTTTGTGATAATGTCCTTTGTCAATTCAACATGAGTCCTGCATCAAAGGTTGAGAAAAGTTCATAGCACACTATTTTTCAAACAAATTAGCATGCCTATAAAACCAGCAACTCAGGAGACTGAAACAGGAGGATCTCAAGTTCAAAGCCAGCCTCAGCAATTCAGCGAGGTAATCAACTTATTGAGATCATCTTAAAATAAAAGATAAACAGGGCTGGGGGTATGGCTCAGTGGTTAAGCCCCTCTTGGTTCAATCTCTAGTACAAAAAAACAAAACAAACAAGTTACAAACAGAAACTGCTAATATTTAACACAGTAGACAAAACAAATTAGAGATGATTTATTGCTTTTCAACAATTCTGGTGTCATAGTAATTGAACCAAACTCTACATGTTTTTTGAATGTAGGAATCAAAGTTCCCAGGCAAGTCGGACATTCAAATGAGCATCTATACTATAGAGTAACCAACCTCCTTTGTAATTTTTTTTTCCCCAAAGAGGGTAGAATGCCAAAAGGGAGAGGCCAGGAAAAAGACTGAAAAAACCAGCTGCCTCCAGACCTAGCTTCATGCAAATGTTCACATCTTAGCCTTCACCTGTGTGTGCTTCCATTTTGGATACCCTCCGATCTATAAAATCAAAGAGAGGAGGAGAAAAAGAAATTGTAATGCAGCTGAATGGGACATTCAAGAAGTGGAAAATGTTCTTTAGTTGAATTAATTGTCTTGTAATCACTCAAAAAAGGAGTGAGCAAAAAATCTTCAAAGAACAAAATTGGCAGGAGCTATATCAAGCATTAACTGAAACTTTAAATTTCTTGCCAATATATTGATAGAAAAATCTCTTTGGGACATTAAGGCTTCTTTATTTTTTCTTTTCTTTCTTTTTCTTTTAAAAAGAGAGGAACAGTGAGAGAAAGAGAACCAATCTTAGTTTTTTTGTGTGGCCTTTGTTGCTCTGACAGTTCGTTATTTCTCTGGTGCTGGAGTTCAAACCTGTGTCATTGCACATGCCAGGCAAGTGCCATAACCACTGAACCTCCAAGCTGTAGCTCCAGCCCCTCTTTTTCCTTTTTAACAACGTAAAAGAATACACAAAAATTATTACATGCCTAAGCCATGATAGTATCAGACTAAGTCTATTTTTTGGTGCCAGGGATTGAACCCAGGGGCCCTTAGCTACATCCCCAGCCCTTTTTTTTTTTTTTAATGTTTTGAGACAGGGTATTGCTAAATTGCTAATGCTTACTTTGAATTTGGAATCCTCCTGCCTCAGCCTCCCTTGCCTCTGGGACTACAAGTGGGTGCCACTGTACCAGCAGGACTTTTTTTTTTTTTTTAAAGAAAGAGGGACAGTGAGAGAGAAAAACAATTTTATTTAGTTTTTCATGTGGCTTTGGTTCCTCCGACACTTTGTTTTGTATGTGGTGCTGGGGTTTGAACTTGCATACTTGCACATGCCAGGGAAGTGCCGTAACCTCCAAGCCTCCGCTCCATCCCCAGGGCTTGGCTTCTTACTGGTAGACAATACGTTAAGAGTTTAGAATTACTGAATTTTAAGGTATAAAAACTGCATAGATTTTTGCTTGAGGTCCTCATTACTTAAGCAGATCCACTAATAGACTTCAGAAATGCTTTCACGGATTAATAAGGCTTATAAATACATAATGTTAAACAAACAAGAAAGAGGAGTAGGTTTAGAGGAGGTAGTTCAAAACAAGGAATTTAATTTGCAAGCCAATACTTTTTCCCAAGAAATCATGCACTCTGGGAAGGAAATAGGAAATGAAACATAAATAATTTGGATTTGGAAGTGGCCTTCCTAAGCAATTTATTTATTTATTTTTTTTTTTTTTAAAGACAGAGGAACAGTGAGAGAGACAGAGAAAGGGAGAAACAACTTTATTTCGTTTATTCACATGGCTTTAGTTGCTCTGACACTTAGTTGTGTACGTGGTGCTGGGGTTTGAACCCGGGTCCTCATGCTTGCCAGGCAAGCGCTGAAACCGCTGAGCCACCGCTCCAGCCCCCCTAAGCAATTTATTAAGAGTACTATATTTGTTAAAAGAAACTGGTTGGCAAATGTAATAAATATGAAAACTTATTAATTCACATTAATTAGTAAGAAAGCTAAATTGAAATAAGAGGTTTGAATTCTATAATAGATTACTAAACTACTCCCTTGAATCTGCTCCAATCCCACACATGCTAGGCAAGTGCTCAACCACTAAGGTACATACATCCCAGTTCAGGAGGAAGAAGAAACAGCATATACAAAGGCTGAGAGCTCAGGGTTGGAACTATGAAAACTCTGCTTCTCATCATCTTCATTTACATCTTTTCCTATAACCTCAGCATTTAGAACAAAATAAATGAATACAAATAGTTTAGCATTTGAGAATGCAAGCTATGAGTTAAGCCTGCCTAGGTTTAAATCTCAGCTTTATAGTATATATGAGCAAAAAAGTACAGTGACCGACCTATAGGTTTTGGGAGAGGGAATGAGATTGCCCTAGGATCACTGTTTGGATTTATGGTTGCAGCAACTGGGAGACACCTCAGTAACTGGAGTCCACACTTTTCATTCCGCTGAATTCTCTAAGTGGTCCTGACAGCCATCAGAGCCTGAATTATGTGCTCCTATGTTATCGTTAAAACACTTCTCAGCTCTCGCACTTTGGGGTGGGTAAAGCCTAGGGTCTCACCTGGGCTGACCAAACAAGTGACTAGTGAAGCAGGTGTTTTGCACAGCAGAGTTAGAAGGCTCCCAGATTGACTAATCTTTTAATTGAAAATAGGAGTAAAAACCCATCATCTAGCCTGTCTGGGCCTGATCGAGCATGCGAAGAAGGCCAAACCTAGTCCTCTATTTGGTTGCCCATCTGCAATTTATGGTTTTATGCCTCCCACTGGCCTCTTGCATGGCATGTAATTTCTCTAGATTCTAGTTTCTGCTGTGGCTAGTGTTCATGAGGCAAAAATAATGAAGAATATGTAAATGGAGGACTTAGGGGATGATGAAAACAGTGACTCCAGTGAATGTATTCAGGCTGTGACTATATATTTGACTTTGGGAATAATTGAGTAGACCAGCTGTCTTGGGGTAGGTAGCAAAGATTTCCTAGTTTCTTTCTTGCTATGAAATTAGAGGTGGTAGTGCTTATCAATTCATAAGACTTTAAAGAGGGCTCTCTAAAAGTCCTCAGGCTGGGACTATGAGTTCTAAGACACTAGAGAAAAGAACTTGCCCATCTGGCTGTGGAGTGGGGTTGAAGGTTCTCCAGTACAAAAGAGAAGGTGGGTTGAGTATTTTATACTCCCAAGTTTGCATGACATTTCTATAAAATGCATTATTCAGATTCAAAAGAAAATAAAATCCATAAAACACTTTGTTCTTAATCAGTGTAAAAGAGGAACCAATAATAATAATAAATTGTATGGCAATTAGAAATGAGAAATAAGGGGCTGGAGCAGTGGCTCAGCCAGGTGAAAAACTCACTAAAAATTGATTTTTCTGTCTGTCTCTCACTGTCCTTCTCTCTTAAAAAAAAAAAAAAAAAATATATATATATATATATATGGAATGGGCAGATAGTTGGGAAAGTCTGTTCCAGTGAGGTCTTCTTCTTCTTCTTTTTTTTTTTTTTTAAAGAGAGAGGGGCAGTGAGAGAGAGAGAGAGAAAGAGAAAGAGAATTAATTTTATTTAGTTTTTCATGTGGCTTTCATTGCTCCGACACTTCGTTGTGTACGTGGTGCTGGGGTTGGAACCCTTGCCCTTGAGCAAGCCAGGCAAGTGCTGTAACCAGGAGCCACTGCTCCAGCCCCATTACCAATCTTTAAGAGAGCAGAGCCAGGAACAGTGGCACAACCTGTAGTTGTGCTACTCAGGAGGCTGAGGCAGGAGGATGGCAAGTTCAGAGCCAACCTGGGCAAAACAAACAAACAAACAAAAAAAAACGGATTAGGATTATATCTCAGTGGTAGACTGCTTGCCTAGCAAGTGCAAGACTCTGAGTTTAATTCCTAGTACTGAAGGGAAAAAAAAAGATAAAGTAGGTCATTTCAGTTACTGTGGCCATGGTGACCACAATGGAATCCTAGGTCTGGGACAGGAGAAAATCATGAATGAAGTTGTAAGGAATTAATCTGTAAACTTGACTCCTGATTTGCCAAAGTGGCAATGGAAGGAAAATCTCCACATAGATAGGGGATCGTCAACACTTGTGACTCTGACCCTTGTTCTGAGATTAACTTTTCCTTGCACACCTTTAATAAATCACCACAGGCACCATGAGGTTGAGGACTTAAGAAGGAAGCATCTACCTTTCTATATACACATTTTTCCTTCCCTGTACCGGGGATGAAATCCAGGGGAACTCTATCACTGAGCTATATCCCTCGCCCCTTTTATTATTTTTTAAATTGTGAGACAGGGTCTCACTAAATTGTCTAGGCTGGCTTTAAACTTGCAATTCTCCTGCCTCAGCCTCTTGGATAGCAAGGATCACAGGGTACACCACTATGCCTGGCTCTGCATTCTTTTCTTTTTTTAAAGAAAGGACAGTGAGAGAGAGACAATCAGTTTTTTTTGTTTTTTTTTTTTAAGAGTAAGAGAGGACAGTGAGAGACAGAGAGAAACAGAGAATCTATCTTTTTTTTTTTTTAAAGAGAGGCCAGTGAGAGAGGCAGAGAAAGAGAGAAACAACTTTAGTTTTTCACATGGCCTTAGCTGCTCCAACACCCAGTTGTGTACGTGGTTGCTGGGGTTTGAACCTGGGTCCTCGTGCTTGCCAGGCAAGCGCCGAAACCGCTGAGCCACCGCTCCAGTCCCCAGAGAATCTATCTTTATTTTCACATGGCTTTTATTGTTCTAACACTTAGTTGTGTATGTGGGTGCTGGCGAGTTACTTGCGCATGCTGGGCAAGTGCTGTAACCACCAAGCCACCAGAATCAGTTTTTATTGAGTCTTTCACATGGCTTTTGTTGCTCTGACAGTTGTGTACGTGGTGCTGGGGTTTGAACCCACACCGTAACTGCCGCTCCAGCCCCTGACTCTGCATGTGTTAGAGACCTCACTGGAACAGACTTCCCCAACTACCTGTCCATTCCTCATTTCTAACCCTACACAATTTCTTACTTTTGTTGGTTCCTCTTTTACACTGATTAAAAGCAAAATTAGGGCTGAAGTAGTGGCTCAGCGGTTATGGCACTTGCCTGGCATGTGTTAGGACACAGGTTCAAACCCTAGCACCACGCACACAACTAAGTGTCAAGCATCGAAAGCCACATGACATACTAAATAAAATTGATTGTCTATTTCACGGTCCCTCTTTCTTAAAAAAAAAAAAAAAGCAAAGTGTTAGTTTTATGGATTTCATTTTATTTTGAATCACTGAATAATGCATTATACAGAAACGTCAAGCAAGCTGGACTAAGTGATGCACACCTGTAATCCCAGCAGCTCAAGAGGCTGAGGCAGGAGGATCGGAAGTTCAAAGCCAGCCTCAACAACTTAGCAAGTCCCTGTCTCAAAATAAAATATAAAAAGGGCTGGGGACGTGGCTCAGTGGTTAAGTGCTGCTGGGTTCACTCCCCAGTACTAATAAATAAATAAGTGTACATTTCAAGTCAATTTGGATTATACTTAGTGTTGTATGGGATAGCATTCTTTGCAGAAGTTCTCAGTCTTTGAATCTGGACACCTAGAGGAGTATGGATTCTCCTCACACTGCTTACCATTACCGTATATTGGGCTTGTTAATTTTCCGAGTCCTTAAAGGCTTTTCAATTTGAATCCTCAATGTAGATTATATTTGATTGAAGTTCAGGGATACATAGAGTGCTACATAAAGAAACTTACAAAACAAGAGTTTACCTTCATTCTTGGTTCTCCAGGAATAGCTTACTAATTGTAGCAGGGGCCATTTCCCTCTGTGAGCAAGGAAGACCCTCAACAGTACTTACTTCTCTAAGTCCACACCTTTTTAGAGTGTGCCACCTTCCAAATGTTCCACATTCCAAGTTTTTCTGGGTAAGCATTCTCTTCTCTGAATGATGAGAACATCCACATTATTTAGGCAAATGTTCACACCCTACTCAGTGGTATGGCTTTATTATGTGACCATAAAAAGTATCTTATGGGAGTACAAAAATAGGCATAACATCTGAACCCACAATTTGTGCAAAAGGTATACATAGTTCAGAAGTAGTGGGGTTTTCTGGGGGGGGCATTACTAGGGATTGAACTCCGGGCACTTCACTACTGAGCTACATCCCTAGCCCTTTTTATTTTTTATGTTGAGACACGGTCTCACTAACCTCAGTTGGTCTTAAACTTGTGATCCTCCTGCCTCAGCCTCTCAGATCGCTGGGATTACAGGCACGTGGGACCATACCTGGGACATAAGTACTTTTTTCTTTTCCTTTTAACTTTTTGCACCAGGGATTGAACCCAGGGGGTGCTTAACCACTAAGCAACATCCCCAGCCCTTTTTATTTTGAGGCGGAGTCTAAACTGCTTAGTGACTGGCTGAGTTGCTGAGGCTAGCTTTGAACTTTTGATCCTCCTGTCTCAGCCTCCCAGTCCACTGGGATTACAGGCATGTGCCACCACACTAGGCTCAGAAGTAGTTTTGATAGCCCCTGGATTTCAGCTGTACAGGTGTGACAGGTAATGTGTGGTGCAGGGCCTCATGGCAGATTTGAGATCTCTGAAGTAACCACAAATTAGTTCTGTGTTCTATTTTTTCAGTTTGGGGGATTGAACCCAGGGCCTCATACATGCTTGGCAAGTACTCTAGTACTGAGCTACACCCCAGTTCTATAGGTGATCTTGCAAGTAAGTTGTTGAAAAAAATATGCCCCAATCTCTGTCCACAACTTAGCTGCCTAGAGACACATACTGCTCCAATTTCAGATAAACAGGGGATGGTTCCCTGTAGTGCAACTTCCAGTCTCAAAGGCAGCTTCATAATGGTTAACTTTTTTTTTTCTTTTGGTACTGGGGATTGAACCCAAGGGCACTTTACCATTGAGCTACATCCCCAGCCCTTTATATTTTATTTTGAGACAGGGTCTCACTAAGTTGCTGAGGTCGCCTTGTCATCATCCTCCTGCCTCAGGTCACTGAAATTACAAGTATGTACCACCACACTTGGCAAGGTGGTTTAGCTCTACCAAGGCTCTAAGTCAGGGTGGACTCAAACTCTACGCATTTGTTTCCTATGGTTTTAATAGTTACAAATGAGAATTCTCTTGTATTTTTGGTGAAAACAAAATGATGACTATTTCTTGATGACTTCAGACAATACGGATTATATGATCTTGAAAAGATACTAACTTCTCTGTATCTGTTTGTAAAATGGGAATTCTAACAGCATTTAATTTACAGATTTTTTTTGAGGAGTTAGTCACTACATACCAACTGCTAAGCGCAATATGTGTGTGCGCGCATGTGTACACGTGTACATATGTAGATGTAACTGCTGAGCCACCACTCCAGCTCCTAAAATGTTTTTAAATCTAAATTTAGTTTTAGAAAATTATGAAGAATCAAAGTGGGGGCTGGAGTAGTGGCTCAGTGGTTAGAGAATTTGCCTGATACGTGCAAGGAACAGGTTCGAACCCTAGCACTACATACACAACTAAGTGTTGGGGAAATAATGGTCAGATGAAGAAATAAATAAAGCTGATTTTTTCTCTCTCCTTCCCTCTCTTTACAAAAAAAGAAACAATGTAAGCTAGGCATGCTGGTGCATACCTGTAATCCCAGCTGCTTTGGAGGCTGAGGCAGGAGGATAGCAGGTTGAAAGCCAGCCTCAGCAACTTAGTAAGACTCTAAGCAACTTAGTAAGGTCCTGGCTCAAAATAAAAAAAATTAAAAAAAAAAAAAAAAAGGCTGGGGATGTGGCTCAGTGCCCTTGGGTTCAATCTTGATCCTAAAAAAGAAAAGGAAAATAGTATTATAGTTCTTCAAAATACATGTATGTGTATAAAAAAATTTCTCACAGATCCAAAGAAGGAAAATCCACCAAAATTTCCAAACATACACACAAATAGTGATTAGAAATAATAATTTTGGACTACTTTGTCATGTTGAAGAAATTTTTTAATTACAAGCAATTTGTTTTCTATCAAACTGTTTTAACCAAATTATCTCCTGCTAGCAGGAGGCCAGAGAAGTAACTGATTAGGATGCTAAACTGGTGCAGGCAGGAGATAAGTGAAGGGTCAAAAAAGGAGCTGAGGAGAAATGGGGAGAGGTCAGGGAGAGGCTTAGAGCTCATTTTAGGAACACCAAATTATTCTGCAAAAAATGGCAAATTCTTCACAGATCCACATGTAGGCCTTGAGAAGCAGCAGGACTAAACTTCACATATAAGATGAAATTAAATGAAGATGCTCTGAATGAGAGGGTTAGCAACTTTAAAGAATGAATGTTTTCGGGACTGGAATTATCTCCTTTAGGTGTCTGCATAGCAAAGTCTTTTTCATACATGGTTCAAAAGCAAATTTCATTTTATATATTGCCTATGAAATTGTTACAAATTATGAAAAGGTGTTCTTAACTGATTAAATATTGTATTAAAAAGAATCCTCTCCTGTATTGTTAGTGAAGTGGGAATAGCAGCCTCCTCTTTCCTACATCACAAAAATGATAGAATAACTGAGAGAATGAAATTAAGTAGTTCCAGATTTCCAAAGAAAACATGCTATCATTTTATTTTTATCCCTTCCGGATAAAGCAATTAAGCAACTTACTCAGCTTGAAGAATACCTATATTTTTATTTATTTATTTTTTTTAAAGAGAGAGAGACAGAGAAAGAGTGAAACAACTTTTAGTTTTTCACATGGCCTTAGTTGCTCCAACACTTAGTTGTGTATGTGGTGCTGGGGTTTGAACCCGGGTCCTTGTCCTTGCCAGGCAAGTGCCGAAACCACTGAGCCACCGCTCCAGCCCCTATTTATTTACTTTTAAAGAGAGAGGGACAGTGAGAGAGAGAGGAGAGAGAGAGACACAGTTTTTCATTGCTCCCACTCTCAGCTGTGTATGTGGTGCTGGGGTCTGAATCTGTGTCCTTGCTCATGCCACGCAAGCTTCGTAACTGCTGAGCTATCACTCCAGCCCCAAAGAACACCTATATGGATAGAGTTTTCACATTTTGTATTTCTCATAGTCAATTAATTCCTGAAGTTATAACTCTGAAATCTTCTAGTTTTGCTCACTTAACTAAAAGTCGCTAGAGAGCACCAAGCTTTCTTTAGTTTTGATGCAATGATTTTGAATGACCACCATGACATAATTTTTTATGGCAGGGGGAGGTGTAAGTAAGTATCCTTTTTAAGTTTTGAGACACAGTCTCACTAAGAGCCTTGCTAAGTTGCTGAGGCTGGAGTTGAACTCACAATCCTCCTGTCTCAAACTTCCAAACTGCAGGGATTACATGTGTGTGTCACTAAGCCTGGCTCATGTAATGTTGTTTTATCTTTTTTTTTTAAAGAGAGGGACAGTGAGAGAGAGAGAAAGAGAGAATCAATTTTATTTAGTTGCTTTCGTTGCTCCAAGACTTGTTGTGTACGTGGTGCTGGGGTTTGAACTTGCATACTGGCAAATGCCAGGCAAGTGCTTTAACCGCTGAGCCAGAGATGTTTTTATCTTAAATTAGTGTACCTGGTACACTAAGAAGCACTTGGAGCGTGAAAACCTGGTTCGTCTGATCATGCCACCCATGGGTGGTGGTCTTTTAGGTTCTCTGGGCCTTGACTTCTATTTCCGTAAAATGGGGTCTGGGTGCTAGATATTCTCCATCCTCTTCTCAGCCTAAAATTTCTGATCCTACACTTTCTAGTTTATTTCTTCAACATCTCATGACTTCAATCAGAAGAAAACCCTGGCAGAAGAGCAAGGATTTTACTTTGGGGAAGAAACTGAAGACAGAAGAGGTCAGTGAACTGACTGATGAGATAGTAGGATCAGGTCTTCTGGTTCCAAACTCAATACTCTTCATAACACGAAGTTCCTATCAGGGAAAGATACAGGTTTTGTAGGCTGTGAGGTGTCTACAATTTTGATTATCTTCAAAAACAGGAATACAAATAAACAATACAAAACAATGATTCTGGGAACACATTGTTAGGGCCCTGCTCAGAGCCTTGGAAGGAAGTTTATTCAAGTAGGAGCCTTTAGGGTTAATCTTTAGGATTAAGTTACTTTTGGTGGTTGTTGTTCGTTTTGTTTTGGCAATACAGGGAGTGGAACCAAGGCCTTTGCACATGGCTAGGCAAGTACTCTACCATTAAGCTACAGCCTCAACTCCGAAAACAGATTTTCAAGATGAAAAGAAAAAATGGGCTGGAGATGTAGCATAGTGGCACAATACTTGTCTAGCATGCTCGAATTTGATTCCCAGCACCACCGAAAATAAAAAGGTATGAAATAAATATTAATTTTATTGCCATAAAAACCCTAAGAGGTAAGAAATCATTCTTGTAGTACACAGTGGAGAATGAATCTCAGAAAAATAATATGACTGGCCTAAGGGCACAGAGCTAGTAGTAACTGCTGAGTTTTCAAGCTGGAACTCAGGAGATTTGGCTCCCAGGTCCACATTGTGTATCTACCACACTAAGCTGCTCTATAAACCTTTTGTTTCCTGGAAATAATTTTATCACTTCCCACTACTTTCCATAGTGCAAGTCTTTATAAATTCACACTTGAACCAAATTCCTACTGTGTCTCCCTAACTCAACTTTCCAAACCATCTGAATGCTGCTGCTACCCTAACAATCCTAAAGCATTGCTGTTCTAAGTCCAGATTCACTAATGACCTGAAATGCCTTACCTTCTCTGCACTTATCAAATGTAAAATGCAATTATTGATCATCAGCAGTACTTAGCATGGATTCCCACTGTGTTCTAGTAACATGCTGCATTCTTACTGAAAACTTTTCTGCCCTAGGAACAGAGTAGGTGAAAGAAAACAAAGGGAACCTCATCACCCAATTTCTAGTCCTCATCAATCTCAGGTTTTTCATTTGCAAAACAAAAACTGTAAGACCTACCTCACCGCGTCTTGAAAATGAAGTGGGGGTAGAGAGCACAGGAAGATATGAGGTCATGGGCAGGATTCTGGCATGAAGGAAGTGCTCACCAAATGCCAGACTAAGCCTTCCCCCAAATCTGCAAACTCTCTGCAAGTCGACGGGGCCTCTTGTCATACCGTTCTGGTATTTCCCAAGGGTCCTAGATATCCGGGACACTGGTTATTTAATTTGACCACTTCAACAGACACTTTGGTATCTGGACTTGGTCAGGAATCTATATTGGCTCTTATAACAAAATTAAGGCCTGGGAATGTTGAGACAGGAGGATCACAAATTCAAAGCTTGCTTCAGCAACGTAGTGAGACCCTAGGCCCTAAGCAACCTAGCGAGACTCTGTGTTAACATAAGAAACAAAATGGCTGGAGCTGTAACTTAGTGGTTAAGTGCTCCTGGTTTCTCCTGGTTTCAATCCCTGGCCAAAAAAAAAAAAAAAAGAGAGAGAAAAGAAAATTAAGGTAGGGTCTGGCATCTCCAAATGTTGGCCACTTCCTATCACCGTGACTTCCGGAAAGTTACTTAACCTCTCTGTGCCTGAGATCCTGCTCCTAGCAGCTCCTACCTCATAGGGTCGTGAGGATTACTGAAATGATTCAGGTGACGTGCTTGGCATTTAATCTGCCCCTCGATACCGTTAGCTGAAATTCTATCCCGTCTCAAACACCGGGTTCATAAAAATGTGCTCTTGTCTCCTTATTCTCGACAGACACACTCGACCCCCTCGGGCCGGGGTCCCCCACCCTCTTACCTGCTCTCCTCTCCGACTTCTCTGTAATACCCACCATTCATCAAATGCCACGGACTAGGCAATGTCAAAACTTCCTAGGCGCCTGTGAGGTCGCTCCTCTGACTGATACCATTTTGGAGAGGAAACAGGCCCTGAGGCTTAACTTCCCCGCGGTCACTGCACTCAGAGCCAGGCCCGCCTGGGAGCCAGGCGCACGCGGATCCACAGCCCGGCGGCTTCCCGGGTCCATTCAAAGGCTCCTCTTCCAGGCGCTTCCCGGCTTCTCCGCGCGCCCCTCGCCCGGCACGCTCAAGGTCCGGCCCTGGGCGGCCTTTCGCCTTCCTCAGCCAGACACCGCTCCGGGACGCGCGGAGGTGCCTGCGAGCCCCTCAAGGCGCGGAAAGAGCGCGGCGGCGGGGGTCGGGGCGCAGAGCCGGGGCGCGCATCACGTGGCGGGGAGGGGGTGCCGGCGCGCGTGCGAGCGAGCGAGCGAGCGAGCGGACGAGCGGGCACGCGCGGCCGCGAGCGTTGGAGGCGCGAGTTACAGTGCGGTGTATGTATGGCGGGGAGGGGGCGGCGGCCGGGCAGGCCGACTCCGCCCTCTGTGCGCATGCTCCGGCCCCCGCGGGTTATAAGGCAGCCGCGCCAGCCCCGCCAGACAAAGTGGCGAGCTGCGACGTGACTGTCCGGCCGCGTGGGTGCTGCAGCCAGAGAGCCAGGCGGCGGGCGAGCGACGCGAGCTGCAGCTGGGGCCCGGAGGAACTCCAGCACGAGCCGCCGCGTCACGCTCACGCTCGGCGCCGCGAGCCCCGCACATAACGGTTAGTTGGGCGACCGCCGGCGGCGCTCCGCGCGTACCCCGTGGTGCTCTGGCTGTAGGGCTGTGGTCGCGGGACCCTCCGGGGAGCGGAGACCGTCGTCTCCTGGGGTGGGAGACAGCCCGACCGAGGGCATCGAGGCTGCGGGCAGCCGCGTGGCCCGGCAATGCGGCATTGTTGAAGGGGACCTTGAGGCGCTGGGGACAGCGTCTCCCAGGCGATCCGCGGGCCCGGTGGTCAGGTGTCGGCCACCAGCCTGGCCGAAGAGTCGAGTCATGGTGCCCGATGACCTTGGGGAAGCCGCTTCCCCTGTAGCTTTCAGTAGGATCCTCGAGAGATGCTTTGATCTAGCAAAGGGGCGACTGGGGCAGTTCACGTGGTGCCTCCGGACTCTCCTGCCACCTTCTGGTGCGAGGCTGGGGACTCGGGGCGGGAGTAATTTTGGACTCGTGGCATGCCCGCCCCAGCCTTCTCAGCCTGCCAATCCTTGTCCCACCTGGTGACTTGCGAGAGTGGTGTGAGAGCGGCATTGCCCTCTCCCGAGGCCAGCCGGCAGGGTTCGGAAGGACCCGGCGGAGGGGACTGCCCAGCCCGCCGCCTCCCGGGCTGGTGCTGGCGGGGGCTCTTCGTAATTCAACCTGTGGCTGCCGGGGCGCCCTCCACAGCGCCCTCCGGCCGGGAGACTTTAGAGGGCCCTGTAGAGAGAGTCAGTCGGAAGCAGAGCGTTATCTCTGGTCCTGTGCACGCTTTTTGTTTCGAGTACATCCTTTTTTTTTTTTTTTCCGCGTGCATTTTAATATGTCATTTCTTTGTCGTGACGTATTTAGTGGAACAAGCCGTTGCAAAAACTCGTTTGTAATCACCAAATCGGGAAACACGTGTTATTACTACAGTCTTTTCCCGGGTTTCCAGTGGCTGATTGTAAACTGGGTGTCGACTGATAGTTAAAACCTTTACATGGTACTTTGTCATAACTAGTTTCGAAATATTTTTTTAAAAAATTCGGGTTTCGAAATTAAATGTATACAAGTCAGCTGCCTGCTAAAGTAAGCGTGGGATTGGTAACTACTAGCATTTCGTGATAGGATTAACTCTTAAGTTGTGCAAAGAGTTTGGAAGAGTGTAAATAGGACTTAAGTCATCAGTGGTTTTTATTTCAGCTACCAGCCTAATGAGGTGAAACAGACTGTATCTTTAGGCTTACTTGTTAAATAGAACCTATAAATCCAAATCTTATGTCCTGAGGTACACCTTTGTCTACAGATTCCCATAGAAATGATGAAGAATTCAGTGCACCTAGCCTTTAACAGATAATGAAAGATTTTTTATTTAAGCCAAAATTGAATATACTTCAGTAAGTCCTTCTTCCTTTAAATAGAGGCTGTTTTTACTAAATATGCTTGTTAATAGTCTGAGGAGCATTTTGCAAGATTTTTGTACCTGACTAGATTTAATGATTTAGCTGTGAGCTTAACTTAAAATTGTAAATATGGATACTTATTATCTCAAACTAAAAGTCGATTTTTAGAGTGATAATTTCCTTACTTCTTAGGTCTTTGATACCCATCATGCATCCAGTTCGCTTCATAATATGCATTCCCATACAGGATTCAGATCCCTGTGTAAATGCCTAAATGGCTGGCTGTCTTGTTGAGGATGAGGACTAGGAAGATGGAACTTGGGTGTGAAGATAATAGTCTAGAAAGTTGTCAAGTTTATATATTCAGCAATTTGTTGTTGGCTGTGAGGCACTTTGACTTAGAAATCTCAACAGTTACCCTCCTGGAGTTTATAATCTAGCTGGGAAATGAATATGTAATTACAACAACAAGCACTCTGGGATACATACTGTTATGATAGAGAAAGTACAGGTTCCTATGGAAGCTAGTACTATATTGTGTACCTATGAGAAGTCTGCCCGACTTCACAGAGAAGCAATCTGAGGAAATGCTATTTAATCTGAGACTTGAAGGCTGACTAGGGAGGAGCAAGGCACACAAGGGAGTAAGAATAGGTAAAAACATTTCAGACATGAGTAGTACAGCTACAGAGTATAGGATGCAGTTCAAGAACTCAAAGAATTTCACCAAAGCTAAAACAGAGGGGTCAGAGCATGGGAAGAGATAGAAGAGGATCAGTCAGATAATGGAGGGCCTTAAGTCATTTCAAGGAATTGGGGAGGAGATTAGGTAGAAAAAAAAAGTTTGAAAGAGCATTCTTTTTGGAGCTGATCAAAAAAGCTCTTTGATTTTGGGGACATGGGGATCGCGTGATCAGATTTTGCATTTTAGGAACATTTTTCTTGGATCTAGTGTGGAGAGTTTGAAGGGAGGCTCTTGGAGTGGTATGAGAATCGCAGTGATGGAAAAGATGGACAGTAGGTGGAGGGTGGAATAGAAAGGGGAACAGGATTTGGTGGTGGACGAATTGTAGGAGACTGGGGGAGCCAGAGGAGTTAAGGTTTCTTAACTTGAGCAAATAAATATGAGTTTACTGTCTTCATTTAACCAATGTAGATGTTAATTGGTTGTGAGACCAGAACAGGGCTGCTCAGTTTATAAAATTTGGGGACAAAATTCAAAGTCATTTTGTTCCTCTGCTTTTGTTGGTGACATTGAATGGAGTTTTTCTTTCATTCCTTCAAAACATAACTAAGCTACTAATGTTTCATCTCTACCCCTATTTTCCTCAGTCCCTTCATATTGTGAAATCTCCCTATGTGATTATTTCATCTTCAGATATTTCAGAATATACCTCTAAAAGATATATTTTAATTTTTTTAAGAGGGAAAGTGAAAGAATCAGTTTTATTTATTTTTTTCATGTGTTTTTACTTTTTAGTTGTATATGTAGTACTGAGTTCAAACCAGGGTTCTTGCACATGCCAGGCAAGCACTCCAATCTCTGAGCCACCACTCCAGGCCTAATTTTTTTTGCTAGTACGGGGGATTGAACCCAGGGGTTCTCTATCACTGAGCTATATCCTTAGCCCTTTTTATGTTTAGACAAGGTCTTATTAAATTGCCTGGATAGCTCTAAACACTCTTAGCTTCCTGCCTTACTTAGCCTCCTGATTCAGTGGGATTACAGGTGTGCCATTGCTGTGAGCCAAAGATGATTGTTTTGGGTTTTGATGAGTTTTTTGGTTGTTTGTTTGTTGTTGGGATTGAACCCAGGGGAGCTACATCACCATCATTCTTATTTATTTTGAGACAAGGTCTCACTAAATTGCTGAGACTGGCCTCAAACTTGTGATCCTCCTGCATAAGCCTCCTGAATCACAGATTACAGGTGTGTGTTAGTATGCCCAGCCTTTTTGTATGTTTCTGTTCTGAAGTTTGTTTAAGAGAGAAGGACAGTGAAAGAGAGAATGGATTTTAAAAATTTAGTTTTTCATGTGGCCTTTGCTGTTTTGAAACATTGTTGTGTATGTGGTGCTGGGGTTCGAACTCACATACTTTGTGCATGCCAGGCAGGAGCCGTAACCCCTGAGCCACCGCTCCAGCCTCTGAAGTTGTTTTTAGGTAAATGGTTGGCTTAATTTGGGATCCAAACAAGGTCACATATTACATGGGGTTGGAATGTCTCTTTAAAAGTCATTTAATCTGTAGATTCTTTTTCATTTTCCTTATGATTTGTTGAAGGAAATAGGTCATTTTTCTTCTAATTTCCCTCATTTAGGATTTTGATGAAAGTGTCCCTCTGGTATAGTGGTGTGTTTTTGTTTTTGTTTTTAAAGAGAAAGGGACAGTGAGAGAGACAGAGAAAGAAACAACTTTATTTAGTTTTTCACATGGCCTTAGTTGGTCCAACACTTACTTGTGTACGTGGTGCTGGGGTTTGAACCCGGGTCCTCGTGCTTGTCAGGCAAGCACCGAAACTGCTGAGCCACTGCTCCAGCCCCAACTGGTATAGTTTTAACATGTCCTCGTTTAGCATTATCCCTTGTATGTCCTATAAGTTGGTAGCTAAATTGAAGGCTTTGAGCAAACTTAGAGTGAATCAGGTTTGATTTCTGATGAGGTTCCTGGAGGAGAGGGTAAATAAAATTATATAATGGTGTGTACTTCCATTAGGAGGCATTCTGTATTAAGCCTGGTTCATCATTTCACTAGTGGTTTGCAAATGCGAGTAATTTTACCATTCCTTCTTAATTTATTAACTAGAAAACTTACACAAACCAAACTACAGTTAGAATAGGAAGGGCAGGAGCTGGAGCTCAATGGTTGGAGCACTTACCTGGCATACGCAAGGACACGGGTTCAAACTCCAGTACCACATACACAATTAAGTATGCGAGAAACAAAAACCAGATAAATAAATAAAATTGATTCCCTCTACCCCTCCTCCCTCTCCCCCTGCCCTTTAAAAAAAAAAAAGAATAGGAAGGGCAAGTTTTTGTATTTTACTACTATATGGTATATGAGATACTATGTTTTTGGAGTTCTATATTTAAATGTAATAAGGTACAGATGGCATTTTGCTCAAGCAGGGAACTGTGTCTGCTTGCAACTGGCCCCAGAGGTTCAAGCCATTCCTCCACTCTTCTTTCAGGGACCGAGTTCAGCTGGGGCTGGCCCCCTGCAGTCCATATTTAAAAGCTACTGCTTTTAAGTTGTTAAAATGTTTTCAGTGTTAATGTTTCAAATGGCCATCTTATTTGGAATACTTTAAAATTATACCATTGCCAAGTGTGGTGGCACATGTCTATATTCCTAGTGATTCAGTGGTAAAGCGCCCTGGGTTCACCCTCAGCAGCAAAAAAAAAAAAAAAAAGAACATGGCCTCCACTGCCTACCAAATTAAATTATCTGTTTGGATAGAATTGTCTTAAGCATATTGCTGTAGGTTACAGTTTTTCATTCTGTGCCCTTTCTTTAATTTTCCCTGGCACACTGGCATTTTCTTTCATGCTTTCTTACCTTTTTTCCTTTGTTGAAGGGTCATAGGAAATTTTACAATAGATCCATATGGTAGAAAAACTAGTATAGGTCACATGTTTGAGTTCCAGTGCTGTACAGAGAAGGGATTAAAACAGCAATAATGATCTTCTTATGGAAATGGTGGTTAATTTTCTGGGGTCACAGTATGTGTAATGGTGGGGTGAGTTCACTCGCACCACAACAGTGATAACGGCTGCAAGGGCCAAGTCATTGGGAGCCATTGACCATTTATGCTGCAAGAGGATCCAGCTCTTGTTTGTCCACACTACCCTGTGGCTAATCACAACTCATGTTGTTGAATTTGCTTTGGTTATGGTGATTGAACCTTTGTATAAAGGAGAAATTCTTCAAAATGTACTAGTATTGCATATTGCATATTTGATCATTAGTTGAAAAGTCTGTTCCCTATGGTTTTGTTCATCCTGTGTAAATCCTCTGAAATACTTTCATGTATGTGTTCTAGGAATTGAACTTCAGGGCATTTTACCACTGAGTTACATCCCCAGTTGTTTTTATTTTGAGACAGGGTCTCGATAAGTTGCTGAGGCTAGCCCCAAATTTGCAATCCTCCTATGTTGGTCTCCCACCACACTGAGGTTGAAGTACTTTGCTCAGTTTCTTCCTTCCTTTTTTTCCCACCTCTTGGTGCTGGGGATTGATCTGAGGGGCATGCAACCCAAATCTTCTGAAGAGTATTGAATGAGTAAAAGCCTAATGATACTGTTCTGTTTGTATTAGTAACTGGGCCTTTATATAACTTACTGAGTTTTACTATGTTGTTTTTACTTTATTAACCCTCTCTTGGGTTCTCTCAGAGGTTTTAAACTTGGGGGTCTGCATTTTCTTCCACCAAGGTATGTGAAATTCAGGGGGATCATAAGCTTGTTTCAGGAAAAAACTATGTTTTCATTAATCTCTCAGTAAATTTTGGAATTTCAACCATAAATGTTGATAGCAAATCATACTTGTATTAGCAATACCTGTGACTTTGTTACCAATAGAAATCATATACTTTATATCATACAGCTATAGCTAGCTTGAAATTGTTTTAAGTTCATCACTACTTCAGAAATACTTTGGAGCCAGGCAGCATGTTATAGGCCTATAATCCCAGCAACTCTGGAGGCTGAGGCAGGAGGATTCCAAGTACAAAGCCATCCTGGACAATTTAGCAAGACCCTGTCACTTTTTTTGTAAGAGAGAAGGACAGTGAGAGAGAGAAACAGAATCAATTTTTATTGAGTTTTTTCACATGGCTTTGTTGCTCTGACACTTAGTTGTGTATGTGGGTGCTGGGGTTTGAACCCGTGTATTTGCGCATGCCAGGCAAGCACCGTGACTGCCCAGCCACGGCTCCAGCCCCATTGTCAAAAAAAAATTTTTTTTTTTTTTTTAAAGAAAGAAGGACAGTGAGAGAGACAGAGAAAGAGAAAGAGAGAAACAACTTTATTCAGTTTTTCACATGGCTTTAGTTGCTCCGACACTTCGTTGTGTACATGGTGCTGGGGTTTGAACTCGGGTCCTTGTGCTTGCCAGGCAAGCGCCGAAACCGCTGAGCCACCGCTCCAGCCCCCATTGTCAAAAATTTTTAACAAGGGATGGGAGTGTAGCTCAGTGGTAGAGCCAACAGAGTGCACTGAAACAAATCACAACAACTGGTTATAATATAACCACTGCTAGGTCTTGTTTTTATAAGCACTTTATTACATTCATTTAAGACTGTTTTAGGCCGCGTGGGTAGTGTATGCTTGAAACAGGAGACTGATGTAGGAGGATCCCAAGTTTGAAGCCAGTCTCAGCCACTTATCAAGACCCCATTTCAAAATTAAAAAAAAAAAAGGAAGCACACACCTGTAATCCCAAGCAGTTCCGGAGGCTAAAGCAGGAGGTTTGCAAGTCCAAAGCCAGCCTCAGCAATTTTGAGAGACTTTGCCTCAAAATAAAAAGGACTGGGGATGTCGCTCTGGGGTTGAGTACCCTTGGGTTCAATCCCTGGTTCTGGGGGTGGGGTGGGGGAAGGCTAGGAGTGTGCCTCAGTGGTTACCTGCCCCTAGGTTTAATCCTCTGTACAAAAAAAAAAAAAACCCACAAAGTTTTGACAGTCCTACCTTTACATTTTATGCGTTTAAAACATTATTCTGACAAGAGGACAAGAGTTCTGTTGGTTTTTTAAAAGCATCAAAGGAATCTGGCATCAAAGAGCAAAGGACCTCTGCTCCTAACTCTGCCTCATTTCCACGTGAGTGAAGTTAACCAGTACCAGTGATACAACATAGTGTACAGATAGTAATTGTAGGATTGTGTAATCACATCATAGGTTGAGGAAATTCTTTCACCATTGACTTACTTTCCTTTATTATAAATCCTGGCCTCACAAATAAGGAAGAAAAATGCTTTTGTATATGCTAAGGTAGAGAAAAATGATTTTCTTTTTTTGGTTGTTTTTGTTACTGGGGATTGAACTCAGGGGCACTTTACCACTGAGCCACATCCCTATCCCTTTTTATTTTTTATTTTGAAACAGGGTCTTACTAAGTTGCTTAGGTCCTTGCTAAGTTGCTGAGGCTGGTTTTGAACTTGGAATCCTCCTGCCTCAGCCCCCTTCCCAGTCACTGGGATTATAGGCTAGAGTAAAATGATTTTCCAGATTCAGGCAGAATAATTTTCCTTTGTATTCAGGAAGCATATATTGTTTTCAAAGTCGTTTTAAGTGCCATAAGGCATCTTCTTGCCTTTGTTTTGAACTGAGTACTTTCATGTCAGCAAATATACTTGAAATTGCTTCAGACCTTGTCTTTAGCAATAGCATTTATTTTGCTCAATTGGAAGAACCCTTGGAGAGGACAGTGAACCTCAGGTTTGAAATACCTGCCTCTGCAAATTACAAATGCAAATCCTTTCTTCAACCTATGTGATTGTGTAATGGTGTTAGTATTTTCTCTGTCACAAATCTACTGAATGGAGTAGAGGGAAGGAGAGGGATTTACAAATTAGTATAGTTTCCAGGAAAATAAAATACCATCTGTAAATTGTATATTTCAAATTAAATTACTAATTATCTTTTTTTTTTTTTTTTTTTTTTTTTTTTTTTTTTTTAAAGAGAGAGGGACAGTGAGAGACAAAGAGAGAAACAACTTTATTTAGTTTTTCACAAGGCCTTAGTTGCTCCAACACTCAGTTGTGTACATGGTGCTGGGGTTTGAACCCTGGTCCTCATGCTTGCCAGGCAAGCGCCTAAACCACTGAGCCACCGCTCCAGCCCC
>PVKS010024039.1:0-31596 GCA_004027875.1 Aplodontia rufa | reverse complement strand
AGAACTTGGGAACTAAGATCTCTGAGCAAGAGTATAAGCAAGAGTATTTAAAAATCTAGGATCCTGAGATAGCAGCACATTGACTCTCATGGTTAGAACACAGACATCAGCCTGCTTCCAGATCCTTATTTATCAACAGAGCGCATATCCTGACTTCCTGTCCACTTGGGGCCAAGTGGAAATAATGGTTTCAAAGTTCATGTGTTCTCATGCAGATAAGGGCTGAGAGGCACCTCAGAGACATATGATAGGAGTTGATAACTATGTAGATGGATACCAGTAAGCTTGCCTCCATAAATTACCTAGACACCTTGCAAAGGACTATCCTGGCTAGATCCATTAGTATTTCACACATCCAGGCTAAAGAACCATTCCATCAGTCATGGATTCCAATCGTGAGCTTTGGAGGCTTGAAAACACCTTAACCAGTTTGGATACTGACAAAGATTTAGATATTAGGAGTTAAATATAACCCAACCCAGAATTCGTAGATCTGCAGGGCAAGGGGGTACCTCTAGCAAGCAGCAGTACTGGGGTGAACTCAAAAGCCCATGTTGGTTGTATCATTTTCCATTTGAACGTGAGGAATACACTTCTGTCTTCAAGGAAGATAGATAACTGACAACAGACAAATAGAAGATAATAGCTAATACAATATCAGATAGGAAAGAGTGCTATGAAGAGAAAACTGGAACTGGTAATGGGACAGTGAGTGACACAGAGAAAGGTATTTTGTAAAGGTGGCCAAGAAAAACTTCTATTAGATGATCAAAATGAAAAAAAATCAAGAGACTAAACTATGTAAAAGAGAGTCCCAAGAAGGGATAATAGTAGATGTAAAAACTCTGCACTGGAAATTACTTTGACACATTCAGGTCATGTAGCTCTAGAAGAGGAAATAAGAGGAAAAGAAGAGAGTAGTTGAAAATGATTAGGGTAGGGTCGTATTAAATAGTGCCTTAGAGGCCATGGTAAGTAGAATTTGGAGTCCATGAAAAATAAAATGTGGAAATCTATGCAAGGTTTTGTAGAGGAGAGTCACATGATTTAATTTATATTTTAAAAGATTATGTTGGCACATAAAGTATGTTTAAATATTTATACATTTATTATAAGTATTTGATCATCTTTGAAGAATGCATGAAATTATTTTGAAAGATGATAAAGAAAATAAACCAGGTATACTGCCTTTCTATTACAAACTGTAATATAACCATAATAGTAGATGAGGGGAAATTTCTTCTTATAAAATTATCTAACATATGAAAAAAGAATAATAGAATTAGGATATTAGCATTTTATAATCTTTTCTGGCTTGGTCTAGTTGTGCTAGCATCAGAAAATGAGACAACCAGATGGTAGTCATCTCCTGATGGAAGAACATACCATTACCTATGAAGTAGTTTTGCTTTAAAAAAATCAAAGCTCAAGTTAACCAAACTTTTAAATCCAACTACTGGTATATAAATGTAGAACAGGTAATAGAGGAACATGTTGAATGACACCATGAGGATACAATCAATAAAATTTACCCCTGTAGCAAATAGTAGAGCAAATGATTCAGTTTCTTCAACAAATAATTTGCTAGAAGAATTATAGATGGAAAGGAGGGAGTCTATGGTGAAAACAGACTCAAGAGATTGGTCTCAGTGAGTGCGGTCATCAAAAATTATTAAAAATATTTGTTTTCTAAAATAGCCTTTTGCTCCATCACTTAGTTTCATTACCTATTTCAGGTGATATTAAGGAAACATTGCTAATAATTTGGTGATATAATGGTTTTATGGTTGTTTCTCATTCCCTGTGTTTTAGAGGTACTTATGATTTGTGTGTGTGTGTGTGTGTGTGTGTGTATGTGTGTGTGTTTGTGTATGCACACACAGTATTAGGGATTTAATCCACGAGCACTCTACTACTGAATCACATCCCCAGACCTTTGGATTTTTATTTTGAGACACAGGGTCTTTGTTAATTTGCTGAGACTTGCAATCCTTCTGCCTCAGCTCCCAAGTTACTGGAATTATAGGTATGCCCCAACCACACTAGACTGATGAAATATTTTTGATGAAATATTATGTCTTTAATTTGCTTTAACATAATAGAAAAGTGAGGGTGTGTGGATGATGACTATAGGTATGAAACAGGATTGGGCATGAGTAGATAACTGATGAAGCCAGCTGGTTCATTTTGTATATTGCCATTGAAGTGTTTCATGATAGTAAGTTAAAAGAAGTCACTCTGAGTGTTATGTAGAAAATTTACTATGGAAGATAAGAGTGGCAGCAGTTAGAAGGGGCTATTGATAGCCGGCCAGGTGAAAGATGAAGGTGGCTGAGACTAGGTACTCAAGGCAGAAATGAGAAGAGTTTGGTTTTAGGGTATATGAGTAAGGTGGAACCATCTGGACTTAATGGATTGGATGTGAGATGGGAAAGAACGAGAAGAACCAAATGACAGCATACAAATTTAATCCTACCTTCCAATGATGTACCAGAGATTTTACATCTCTCCAAAAACACAATGACTTTTTTGCTCTTTACAGAATATCCAAGCAAACAAGGAGCTGATTCGATGTGTCATCCTTTCTCGGATTGTTTTTGGGGAAGAACACTGGAAATGTGCACAGGCTTTGGTCAACCTGGCTTATGGCTACCTGGTACTAAGAGGTACTTGGTTTCCCCAGCTGGATAGGGGTGGGCCA
This sequence comes from Aplodontia rufa, assembly GCA_004027875.1. Lineage (NCBI taxonomy): Eukaryota > Metazoa > Chordata > Mammalia > Rodentia > Aplodontiidae > Aplodontia > Aplodontia rufa. The sequence goes on along the minus strand of PVKS010024039.1, from coordinate 28,895 downwards.
GCTTATGAGGCCAAAATGAACCCCCACACAGCCTCCTTGGGGCTGGGGATGACTGGAAAGGGCACCTTCCCAGCCCCAACTCACATCTCATCAAGAGAAAGGAGAGTCCATGGGTAAGGCAGGCAGCATGTCTTAGTAATGAGTATAAGAATGGAAATGATAGGTGACTATTTGGCATGTACCAATGCAGTTTTATTTAGTTCTGGAAGGAGTTACTTTATTTATCCTTGGTTTATGAACAAAACACTGAAGCACAGTGGACAAAGCATAGTATCAGGGATTCCAGCCACAAGTCAATAGGGAAAAATTCAGGAATTTGTATACATTCAGTACTAGGGAAACAGACCCAGTATTAAGACTTGAATTCTAAAAATTGAACTCAAATTCTTAGGAGGTCTGGCTTAGAGAAAGTCAGGGATCCTCAATCTACAAAAGTGGTATTCCTGGAAGGTACAGTGGCTTAAGAGTATAAGATGGAATTCATTTACTTAAATTGGAACCCAAGTGAAAGCTCCATGAGGGTAGGTATATTAGAGTACAGGCTTAATAAATATTTGTTGACAGACTAATTGAGGCAAGAACCCATTTCTGGAACAAAGGTCATAGCCAGTTAATCTCTGCCCCTTGATCAACCATATCTCCCTGCATGCACTGTTTTCACTTCTACTGTGGAACTCACTGTACTTGATTCATGTGTATTTTGTTTAAATGCCTCTGCCTCTAAAATAGAAGCCCCTTGAGGGAAGGGACCAGTTCTCATTTAATCTAGTTCCTTGTATGCAGTATGAATCAGCATGTTATTGTTTGATAGAAATGAATTGCTGAACTGTGGCTTTTTAAAGTATTTTTGGACATCAGACTGAGGTGGGGCCTAACTTAAGTGATTTAAGGGCTTAAGAAATTTGAGGAGTTTAAAGGAAGATAATCAATACACCTGGGCCATAATGATGCTAAATGTCAGAAATCAGAACTTTGGATAAAGTTAAAATTGAATTCCCTTCTCAATTATTAATCTCAACAGATGTTTTCCTCATTAGGGATCCTTAGGCTCTTTTACATTCATTTATTTTTAATGCAACTTTATATTCATTAATTGTTGTTGTGGTAAGTTCATGAGTGGTTGACATTGGGAACAGTGGTGCTGTAAGTCATAGGCCGTGTTAGGACATCTATTGCGTACCAAGAGAAGGAGGCAGGGATTTCTCCCTTTCCAAAACAGTAGGCATCCACCTGTCTGTGAGATTTGGGGGATACAAAGAAAGCCCTCAACAAAACAAAATCTTCCCCAAATGGGGCCCCATTCCTCCTTATTTGGATCTCTGTACTCCAGTAGGACTGATTTCTTCAAAAATGTGCTGCCTTAAGAGTCGAATTTAGGGATGTACCACTTCAATGTTTTTACAACTCCATTTATAAGTCAGGCAGCCCTGTGCTTGGTGCTGGGAATACACAAATGAGTAGTAGTTGTCTCTGTGCCTTGGGAGGTTACACGGTCTCATAATAGGGCCTCACACTAATGGTGGGAGCAAAGTTCCACGGGATATAAATTAGTGGTTCTGCCATTAAGGAAGGTCAGGGAAGGTTGCAGAGAGAAGGTGATGTTTGTCCTTTTTTTGAAGGATGAGAGTAGGTCCAAGCAGATCTTGAGGAGAATGGTATGATGTGCAATGTTAGCTCTCAATATGTGTGGATCTGAAGAGTGGGAGCTGAGAGCAGGCACTCTGTCAAACTCCTTAACCCAGGACGTTGTAGGTTCTGTCCAAACCCAAGGAGTCAGAGTGGAACAGAAGATAGCTTAGGACTGACCAATTATGACTGAAAATGAAACTTTAAAGGTAACTGGACCTCAGATATTAAGCTGTTTGAGGAGTTATTATGAGATTTGAAGTAATGTAACATAATCCACCTCCTGTTGTAAAATAAGAAACTTTAGGCTGGACAGGTGGATAAGGTGGAGGTGAAAACTAGTCAGGCCCTTATCCAGATGAAAAATAGATGAGGGCATTGACCATGGCAGTTAGAATGCAAAAGAGATAGCTTAGCATGTAGAATTAGTGAAATTTAATGATCAATTCAACATGGAGTGGGAAGAACAGGGAAGAGTTGAAACGGGTATGAACTGATCAATTAGTTGAAAAAGTTAACTAAAAAATGAAGACTGGGGGCTGAACCCATGCCACAAGGCCCTGTGTTTGATTCTCAGCACCAAAAAATAAAGTAAAATAAAATAATAAAAATTGAAAAGCAAGTTGATAGAGGAACGGGGAAGAAGTTGCTGGGTTTGGTTTCCGACAGGCTTGATCAGGTCTGTAGAGGTATTCAGTAGACTGCTGAAAAGTGGATCTGGAGCTCAGAGAAGATTTTAGTTTGGGAGGAATTAAGGAGCAAGTTTAGGCCACAGGAGTGGATGAGTTTGATCAGACAATGTATTTAGAAGGAGGGGAAGAGACCTGAGAACAAGAAGGAGTGGGTAACAGAAGAGGAGCAATGGAAATAAAAGAAGCAGGAGGAAGCATGGGAAAAGCCATGGGAGAAGAGAGGACTTCAAAAGGAAGTGCAGAGTGGTTTCAGCACATGTAGGCAGTAGAGAGAGGTCAAATAGGGTAAAGGCTGGAGAGAGCCATGGAGCTGACAGCTGGTAGGTCATTGATATTTGGTTTGGCATGAAACACTCTTGGACCCTGGAGTAGCCCAAATTCAGAGAGACTTTTGCTCTGAATTAGACTTGAGGTGATGACAACTTGAACCACAGAGGAAAGTGTTTGGGAGGGAGATCCATCTGAAATTGAGACAGGGCCAGACGCTGCTGCTTCTGGTGTGGGCAGATTGCTGTGGAGGCTCATGGAAAGAGCATGGCCTGCACCTTCTGAAACCCATCCTTCTACGATCAGCTACAGAATGATCTTGAATTTTACTTTTCCAGCAATCTTCAAAACGGGTGAGAAGATCATATCACAGAAAATGTTGAGAACAGCCTTTTCTCCCTGCAACATGAACTGAGAACTCCCTGTGGGCTAAGAGGTTGGAGGGTGGAGAAGTTTTCCTGTGAAGGAGAAGTTTTTGTTTTTCTAGGTGGGAGAAACAGCTTCCTGGTTAGATGAAGTGCTCATGTGATACACCGATGCCTAGGCTGGTCCCAGAGTTGTAACACCCAGCCTGGAGTTTTTCTAGAGTGAATTAGATTGTGACCTTCCCCTAAGACTAGCTCAGTGCCTCTTATTGCAGTTGCCATCCTTACAGTTTCTTCCCTTCAGCTGGAGTATGGAATAAAACAAATAAGGATTTGAAAAATTGCAAACCTTTCAGAGGGATGAAATTCTTGCTGAGGTCCCCTTAGCTTTGTTGTCATTCCTCCTGTAACTGCTTTGAAATGGACAGTCTATACGAGCTAGCCTCTTGTGTAGGCGGGACATGTACGTCTGCATGCCTCACTGCGCATGTTCGTGTTTTACAGCCGTCAGATCTGCTTTCCTCATTTGCCTCTAAGTCTTTTCCAATACTGGGATAGGGAGTCAAGCCCACAGGCAGATTTCTCTCCATAACTGAAGATTTAGTGAGAAGTGCATGAAGTGTCATGAAGAGCGCTTGGGGAAACCTAATGTAAACAAGCCCTCGAAGAACGCACAACCTAGTGTGGAAATGAGCTACTACAGAACTGTGATAGAAGGCACTTTAAGGTAAATGTCATGTAATTGGGTTAAATAAAGGGCTTTGGAAGAATTGGGTGAAGTTATTCCTGTCTAAGATGGTAGTTAGTGGTTTCAGAAGGGAGAAGAATTCAAGAAGGACTGTAAAAAGTGAATTGTTTGGGTGGGAGAAGAAAGGTGGAAGATTTCCAGTCAAAGGGAAGGACATGGGCACAGGCATGGGAAAGGAACATGCAGCATCTCTTCAAACAGCAGGAAGGAGCTTGCTGGATAAAATTTGAGCTGGGAAGATGAACCTGGAAAAGAGCATGCATTGGGCAGACCATAGTGCAATTTTAAATACAGACAAAGGAATTTTTAATTTTTTTGGTATGCATGGAGGACTATTGGAGATTTTCCACCAGGATGATGAAAATATCAAAGTATACTTTGATATTTAATCTAGCAGTGATAGCTAGAGTGAAAGCTGTCTCAGTCATCTAAGTCTAAGACTAGGCTAATGACAGGGAACCAGTAAAACAGTAAGGAGCCTATGAAGGAAGGATACATTTATTTTTTAAACCAGAAATCCCATGTCTGGGAATCTTTATTAAATATATACTTATAACATATTGACAAGATTATTCTTTGCAGCATTTTATGGGAGTAAAAGATCACAAACAACCAAGTATCCATCAGTGGTGAAGTAATCTATACACACAAAGGAATATCTCCAGTTTTTAAAAAGAACCTCTGTACAGCACTGGATGCAGTGGTGGGAAATGCACAGAGCAGCACAGAGTTACAGCATGACTCTCTTGTGTAAGAAAGAAGGAAGAGAAATAAGAATGCATGATTATACTTATACGAAGACATGAGGAAGATACAAAGGAATGAAATGAAAAAGTTCCTGAGCGTGTGGTTGTAGTGAAAAGGAACAGGGTTGAAAGGACACCTCTTAATGTTTACCTTTTAATGTAATTTTAACTTTTCAACCATAGGAACAATTACTTATTCTAAAGGATCTTTATAAGAAAGACAATGAAGAAAAAATTAGCAGGAGTTGATTTTCAATTTGAAGCTGCAGAAAAGTGATACTCAAAGGAGACCTTTGAAGTTTTAGACCCTGATGGTGCCATTTTGGGAGGTGGACTCAAAGAAGAATAATATTGTGTTTAGTTTTTGATGTATTGATTTTTAATTGCAATAGGGAAACCCAGTGATCAATTTTTACGAGTTGCTAGACATTTGGGACCAAAATGTGAGAGAAGAGAAAGAAAATCATATGTGTGGAGGACTGCAGGAGAACACAACTGGAGAGGGAATGGAAATTAGAAGCATGGAGAAGTGTGGAGTTACAGGACCTGATGAAACTCTGAGAGGCAGAGAAGCAAAAGAACCTGAAAGACCTGGAAAATGGGCATATTAGTGGAAAGGAACAATGAGCTCAAAGCCCTTCACCAAAAGAGTCAACAAAGGCTGTATAAAGGATCAAGTTGGTACATTGCCACTGCATCATACCAGAGAGGGTATCTGATGCTGCAGTAAGATTGGGGACTGAGAATCTAGATTAGATTTATTTGTTATGTTTTTAAGGGTCTTCAGGAGAATAGTTTTCCCACAATGGTTGGAGCAGAAGCCAAATTGCAGAAATGAGTGGAAGGAACAGGGACCAGGGACTATACTACATATTTTACATAATACATACTGAAAGGAAGGAAGGAAGAATATGAGGGTAGAAAAGACAAGCGAAAATAATTGCAAAAGGAGGAGATGTAGAGAAAGATTTTAAGCAGGGAAGAAGAGGAAGAAGCCAGGTCAGAGTGTTTGAGGGTTTTAAAAAATGGAATAACTGATGGGATGGAGTTCATAAGAGAACATGAGATCTTTGAAAGCAGAGCATGGAAATGGCTATTGTGGTAATAGATTTAGGGATGCCAGCAATGGAACTCTGTTTCTGTGCTCCTGGGGGACTCTGAGGAGCCTTATGATAATGCAGAAGAGGGCAGGCAGAGAACACCAGGGCATTTTGGCACCCAGAGGTAAACTCTTTTCAAATGTTCAGGAAGGAGAATACAGTAATGTGGACAAGAAGTTTCCTGCTATTTTGCTTCTTAATGAAACAATAAATGAATCAGTCAGCCTTTTATTACTGGGAACTTTCTAGGTATTCAGACCTCTGTTGTGTTACAAAATCCAGAAAAAGAAGTATAAGTTAAAAACTAAAGAACTGACACAGAAACAACAGAGAATGATAGAATCTCTCCTGCAGGGAGTTTAATACCTGAAGTGAGTTTGCATTTTTAGAATGCTGCTTTTTCAGAGAGATTCTATAAGCGCTACCATTAAAAATGTCCAATGTAAGGACAAACATAATAATTACTCCATAAAAGAAATGGATCCTGGCAATAATAATAGTGCCCAGTATTGCTTGAACCTCATTTCCTTCAGGCACTACTTAATCTCTTTGTTATGAATTAATCCTTGCAAGAATTCTACAAGATATAAGCTAGTTTCATTGCCATTTGATAGGTAGATAAATTGAGGTACAGGTAGATTACATAATTTGTTCAGGACCACATGGATATTATCAGATGCCTGTCTCTCTCTCTCTCTCTCTCTCTCTTTTCCCCTGAGTACCAATAAGTCTTTATTCATTGTATTTTACCAGGGAGAGGAGAAGGGAAGGGAAGTCAGCACATGTATTACAGAATGATTAGAAAATGGGAAAGGAAGAAAGCATCTGGGTACAACAAAATCAAATAAATATATGAAACACCCCAGTGATGGGGTCACCAAATCACTGTGTCACAGTAGCTTCTTAAATATAAAGGATGATCAAAACTGACTGCTTTCTGGTAACAGTGGCAACTAGGTAACTGAGCAGATTCTCTCTGGCCTGAGTCATGTAATAGACATCAGTGATAGAAATCTAAACCAAACCAAAGCCAAATGGTTGATATGTTTGGTGGACAATCTTTGGACCTACTTGGCCAGTTCAACAGTATTTCTTTGCAACTCCTGAATCTCAGGTTCGAAAGTAGGCTTTGCTGCCACTCTGAATTTAACCTCTTCAATCACTCACTGTCAGTGCAGGGAGGAAAAGAGGGTATCTTTGGTTTGGGAGGGCAGGTAAAGGAAAATGACTTGATCTAGAGACAGACACTGGGATTGAAGATGTGGGGCTTGGAGTTGGGAAAAGCACAGATCTATAGCATGCTTTGTAGTTAGTTGCAATAATAAGTCTTATAAATAAACATTTATACAGAGTGTTCTTTTTACATAAAAGATTATTCTTGCAGTTAATAAAATGTGAATTCATTTCAAAATATTACTGATAATGAATTCACAGTACTTTTTGCAATGAATTTTCTTAAAATAGCATGTGCCATAAAAATAATTATCACAAAGTGGTGGAGACATGTGAACTCCTTTTAAACATAAATAGAGCTCTTTCACACTTGAAAAGGTTGGAAAACATGTCTAGGGCACTATTCTCCAATCTCTTCTGAATTCGCTTCCTATCACTTAAAAAATTGACCAAATAACTTTTCTGTAATGTGTATTTACTACAGATGATGCACAGCAGTATTGGTATGCCATGTAATATTGTAAACATTTATAAAAATAGAGAAAATAAGATAAAAATGATAGCACAAAAATTTTGATTATCATCCCTTACACGTACACCCTATATAATAGAAATCTATGCATGCTACTTGGGAGATCAAAGTAGATCATGGGAAGATTGAAAAGAGTGATGTTCCCCTTCAGGGTCTGCTTTAAAGTGTAACATGTAGTTTCAGTGCTGATGTTGTGGGTTTGTAACAGCCTCTCCAGAGTCATCCCACTCCTCCTGAGCACCTAGGGAAGCAACTGAATTTGGTTGCCACAACCCTTGATAACACACTCCCAAGGGCCCACTTGGTTATGGAAAACAGCCTGTTTGATCAAAAGACTGTTTCCCACTTTGTGGTCTTGATTTGTAAAGTGGAAATTTCAGTGTCTGCTGTCCTGTGAAGAGTTTTCTGTGAGTCTACTAGGTGCCGCTTTCTTTCTCAAGACTAAAAAGTCATACCCAGCCTCTTCATCTTCGCATCTGCTATGGTATGGTTGCAGCCCCTCTAAAATTCAGGTGAACAATGTGGTAGTATTAAGAGGTGGATCATTAAGAGATGGTTAGGCCATAAGTGCTCCTCCCTAGTGAATGGAATTAAGACCTTTGTAAAAGGTTTCCCACAGCATTCAGCCCTTTTATCTGTCCCATCTTCCCCATGTGAGGACACAGCAAGAGAGCTCTAGTAATTAGAGGCACTACCTTGATCTTGGACTTCCCAGCATTAGAACTTTGAGAAACAAGTTTCTGTTGTTACCCAGTCTCGAGAATTGTTATAGTAACATAAATATAGTAGCATCTAAGACTTCATTTTACATATCAAGTGCATACTTTTATATATTAAATTCAAAGTTACCCTTCAGTCAGGCTGGTCTTCTTACTATCTTCCCTAACACTCCTACAACCCCCTAGCCTCACGTACACCCACACGCGTGCGTGCACGTACACACACACACACATACACTCAAGCATATATTTGCTTATTCTGTTTTTATGGCCTTAAGCTGTTTAGTCCAAGTGGAAACTCCTCTTCTTCTCCATTAATCAAAATACTATCCACTCTTCAAAAACAAGTCCCACTTCTTCTATGAAGATTTTACCAACTTAGCGTCTCTCCAGGTGTGGACCTCAGACAGCCTGCATTAATATCACCTAAGAGAGTTGTTACCAGTGTAAATTCTTGGTTACCACCTGAGGCCTTATTGCTTCTTGTAAACGTGAATTCATGGTTCCACCCCGGTGCTTGTAAACTGTAACCACTGGAAGTAGAATCTGCATAGGGCAATTTGAGGGTCACTGTCATTTGCTAGCAGCCCCCTCTTTAACCACAGAGTCTATTTCTCTACTCATTTAAGACCTATTGAAGTGATACCGCTGAGTGTTCTACAGAGAATAATTGGCTTCAGGATTACTTTTAGACTTGCATTGTTGTAACTCATTAAGGAGGACCTACATTTATGAGAGCTGCAAGCATCAAGGGCAAGCCCTTTCAATTTATCCCTGTTGCTATTGACTTGAATCCATGTTGTGAAACCATACTCCAAGGGCCAAAGGCAAGGCAAGCTGTGTAGGACCTGGGCCAGGGGTGTGAAGTGAGGATTAGGGGCACAGTGAGCTACTTGGCAGAGTGAACATTTGCCAGCCCCTAGGTGCCTGAAGAAAGAGAGTGCGAGAGAGCTGAAAGTGAACACCAGCCATTGTTTTTTAATAGAGTGGAAGAGAACGAGGATGGGATGTTCTCTGCTGGCCTTTCTGATTTTGTCAGGGCTTCCCTCTTCCTTCAGAGAAAGGGAAAAACCCGAGTTAGGCTAGAAGATGAGGACAGAGTCCTGCCCAGTGAATGTTTCCAAGTCTACCTCTGTCAACAAATAGCTCCATGAGGGCTGGAGCGGTGGCTCAGTGGTTTCGGCGCTTGCCTGGCAAGCACGAGGACCACGTACACAACTGAGTGTTGGAGCAACTAAGGCCATGAGAAAAACTAAATAAAGTTGTTTCTCTCTTTCTCTGTCTCTCTCACTATCCCTCTCTCTTTAAAAAAAAAATAGCTCCATGAAACACTCAGGAACAACAGCCTTTATTGGAGAACAAGGGGAAAAATCCCTAGCAGTTCTTCTAGCTGGGGTTTAGTACTCCCTTTTTCTTCTTAGTGAGGGGCCTCACTGCTTTAGAAACTGGATTCTGTGTGTGTGTTTGTGTGTGTGTGTGTGTGTGTGTGTGTGACACCAATTAGTATCACCAGCTTCATCTTGAATATAAAAAAAAAATTCCAGATGGAAGTAATTGGATTCATAAGCCTTGTATTTATAGAATGCCTTTTCCAGAAAGCTCAAAGCAAAGTACTATATGGCATAACCTAGTTTGTTCCTGGACTATCTCCATGTGTCTGGTAAGGGGCAGCTGCTTTAATTATTGTTGTCATTTGACATTTGGAGGAGGGAGAAGCTTTGTGGTTGGAAAAGGTCACATGGCACTAGCAGCAGAACTGGCAAGGGGGTACTCGGCTTCTGCTCCTGTTTCTATTAGTGATTTCTAAACTGAAGTCCTGAGACTGATGCCAGGAGGGCTACATGAGGACCATTTGTGAGGGTAAAAACAGAAGTTCCTGGACCCCATTCCTCTAGGGATTCCAGCTCTGTAAGGTGGGGCCCAGGAATCTGTATTCTTTACCAGCATTCCAGATAATCCTGATTCACAGCCAGATTTTGGGACTGATAACTATGTGACAACTACACTGCCATCCTCTCCTCTACCAGGAATGTCTTTGACTGGATCATGCTTTTTAACGTCTTTATTTCTGCCACCCACTGTCTTAACTACCCAGGCCTCCCAGCTCAGGCCAAGAAACATGCTGAATCCGCGAAGAACATACTATTGACCTGGAAGGGAAACACGTCCTCAGACAAGGAGAAAAAGGAGATCCTGGAAGCTCTGATCATGCTATACTACACTCTGGGGGTGGCCTGGCTCCTGCAGAATCAATATCCTTTCATTTCCAGAAGGGCCTGGTGATAAGGATCGCAGGGCATGCACACCAGGAGGGTCATCTGATGTAGGAGGGTGGGGGATGAAGCCAAGTCCTTGTAGCTGGAACCCAGCATCCAGGCCCTGCACAGGTGCCTGTCTTCACCTAGAAAGGTAGGCATTTTCCTCCCACATCTGGTCATACAAGCGCTGAGTTTAACCATGCAGAGATCTCACTTCACAGTCGACAGTTTTCCTTGTCTGTTGTGCTCTTCATTGAGCTCCCAAGAAAATCAGTATTAGTAATGCAGTTATGAGTGATGGTAGTGGTGGTGGAAGAATGGGGAGAATGAGTGGTCATTTAAAGCACAGTTTGGCAAATGAGGCTGCACATTGTAATCCCATGGGGAACTTTTAGAATGGATGCTGTATGGATCCCACCCCTGAGATTTTGATTTAGTCATTCTGAGATGTGTCCATTCATTGAGATGTTTAGAAGCCCCCCATGTGATTGTTATGTACAGCCAAACCCACTGATTTAATGGATTCGTGAATATTTTAGATTTTTAAAAAATACTATTGAAAAAATATTCCTGTGAAACTGGAAGTCAAGGAAACTACACAAAAAGGTAGTTCTCTATATCCCCAGAGGGGACTGTGGTACATGCTTGTTCTAGCTCTCTGCCACTCTGATAAATATCTGAGATAATCAGCTTACAGAGAAAGTTTATTTGGGGGGTTTTGGAGGTTCCAGTTCGCAGTGTGTTGGCCCCTTTGCTTTTGCAAAGCAGCACATCATGGTGGGAGCAGGTAGCAGAGCAAAATCTCAAGAGAAGAGGAAGAGGCTGGGACCCCACCATCACTCAAAGGCATGGTGGCACACACCTGTAGTAATCCCAGTGACTTGGGAGCCTGAAGCAGGAGGATGGCAAGATCGCGGCCAGCCTCAGAAACTTAGTAAGGCCCTAAGCAACTTAGCCCTTGTCTCAAAATAAAAAAATAAGGGGCTGGAGCGGTGGCTCGACAGTTATGGTGCTTGCCTCGCATGTGCAAGTACACAAGTTTGAACCCCAGCACCACATACACAACAAAGTGTCAGAGGAATGAAAGTCACATGAAAAACTAAATAAAACTGTTCTCTATTTCTCTCTCTCTGATTGTCCCCTCTTTCTTTAAAAATAATAGATAGATAGATAGATAGATAGGCAGATAGATAGGCCTGGGGATACAGCTTAGTGGTGAAGTGCCTTTGGATTCAACCCCTGGTAGAAAAAAATAATAATAATAAAGTGCACTCCCTCCTACTAGGCCCTGCTTCTTAGAGGATCTACCACCTCCCAAGAGTCCAATGCAAGCGACCAAGCTTTAACCACATGGAACTTTAGGGGACACTTAAGATCCAAACTGTAACAGCACTTCTGCTCAAAAGCAAGTGATTTTAATAGCCTTTTGATACTGTCTGTACTAGAAAAATATTAAGGGTCTCTAATGTTCATGAGTAATTATAAACATTTTCTCTCCTTTCCACATATCCCCTCTCCACTTTTTTCATTCTGTTGCTCAGCTTGTGAAATCTGATATGTGGCCTTCCTCTGTTAAACTCTTAGCAGGGGGCTATTGAAAATGTGGGAAATAGAAGGGTATTTGGGAATTAAGGGGACTTCCCCCCCCCTGCTATTTGCCTCTGGCCAAAAATCTGCTTTTCTTAGATTTTCTAAGTGATCCAGAAAGTCCCTTTCAGCATAATTAGTTCCTCTTTTACCACTCCTACAAAACAATTAGGGAAAAATGAATAAATTGTCACACAATAGATGCCTCTAAGGGAAATCTAGTGTAATTTTCATTTGCTGTTCATGTCTGCAAACCCTTACCATCTACCACATACCTGAATTTAAGCAATCACCACAGGAAACTGAAGGCCCTGCTCTTTTTCCAGAGAATTCTTCCTCCTTGACACCATATACACATGGAGAATAGGAAATATAATTAAATACTCATTTTACTGATTCATGGTCCCAAGGGCCCTTTTGTTTGCTTATCCACTGCTGTCCCTATGCGATGGCAGCTGATTTGTGCACCTGGCATTTACTTTGACTGTTGCACTGGCCGAGAGGCCTATTTCAACCTACAGAAGGCGGAAAGAAACATGAAGGAACTAAAAGGATTAACTAAAGGAGGCATTTGTGGATTACATATCTCAGAAAAAGACCTAACAATTGCTTTGGGCAGGTAAGATCTGGGTGTAGAGGAGCTGAAACTCATGAATGAAGCCTGGAGTTGCACATTGTTTTGTACTCTATTGAAGGGGAGAAAAATATTCAGAGGAAAAAAAAAAAACCAGAAACTCAAATGATAACAAAAGAGGCTCATGTTTATCAAATGTGTACTCTGATCCAAGCATTAATGTGCATTGCTGCACTTAATCCTCCCAACCACCATTAAAGTAGTTGGCATGATTATGATCTCATTAGCAAGAGGACACAGAGACTAAGGCTAATGTTAAACAAATTGTCCAGGTGACCTGGCTTGAAGTGTTGGATCTGTGATATGAACTCATTGACTCTTAGCCCTTCCATATATAGCCTCACACACTTATTCCAGGATTGATTTTCTTTTTTCTGAATTGCCACCTACTTTTGACACTGCAATATCTTAACAGAAAGGAACACTTGATGAAGAGAGTTAATTGGATGCCATGAAAGCTATGTCCAGCACATGCATTTTTAAGGAAAGTTTTGTTCCATATGGAAACAAAATCAATGGAATTTGCTCAAGCCAGAATAAGAATGAACTGTTTTGTAGTTGAGATATGAATCCTTTGAGAATCAGAACATTTAGAAATGAAAGTAGGCCCATCAGATTATCAAAAAAAAAAAAAGAAGAAGAAGAAACAAACAAATAAAGGAAAGAAAAAGAACAGTTTATATTATTCCATAGATTTTTTCGAATATTTTCACATCCTTGAAAGCAATTTGTTTCCAAAACTGTAAGCACTTGGCACAATAGGCCAGATGTCCTAATAGTAAGTAAATGAAATACATGCACTACTTCTGCCTCCTCTAAAAGACCACGGATCTAGAAGTCAAATGGGAAATGGTCGGGAAATGTTAGAATGTCCAGAGCTAAATCAAACTACTGACTTAAGCCCATAGGGTCATAAACCAAGAGTCTGGTGAATGTCTGCTGCTATCACATGGGGCAGTGGTTAAAGTTTTTGTGCCTTATGTGAGAGAAAGCCTTATTCCTTTTTCAGAATGAATTCTAGTGCTTATTTAATTCATTCAGTCCACCATATTTATAGAGTACCTTTTTGTCCGTCCTAAGTGTTGGAATGCTTTCAGAGTCTAACTACATACTTGACACTGTTCTGAGTAGTTTCATAATTTATTTCATTGAATCCTAACCAAAGCCTACGAGGGTAGATATTTTTATTATTTTTTTTTTTACAGATAAGAAGATTAAGGCACAGAAAGATTAACTCACAGAAAGATTAGTTCTGTCACTAATAGATAAGAGCCAGGGTTGTAACTGAAGTAATCTGAATCCACAGCTCACCTTCTATACCACACTGAGTTATGTTGATATTAACCAAATATCTAGTGAGGGCAAGACTCTTTTCCATTTAAGGGTAGGGAAACAGACATGTTGTTCAGGCCAGACAACTTGCTAATATCACCCTGCATCCTCTTGATGAGAGCCATTATCATTCTATAATTCTGCTTTTATGGTCAAGGGAAACAGTGATCTGATTGAAAACCATTTTTTCAGGGAATTATTGGATAACATTCCAATGCTTTTATGATTATTTATCCTAATCTTCAGGGGAAGGATAAATCTTCCAGCTTAAAAAAAAAGTAACTATTGCTAGGATATCTTACTAAAATAATTTTTTAAATATTTCAACTTAACATGCAGCAAGGGATGAGGAGAAGGTAATATTATTGTATATCAGCTACAATTTAGGTGATTTTACATATAATGTTTAATATTCATAACCAGATTAATTTAGGTGTGCTTAACTATGTGCTTCATTTGAAAGGAAATATAGGCTCCTTGAGTTTGATAAAGCCACTAATGATCAGAACCAGCTCTGAAGTATACCTGTTTTTGCCATGTTGATTCTAGAAAGATAAACCTGAATAAGATACCATTTGATCCTCACTTTGAAAAAGTTATATTTCCAATTTTGTTGTAGAAAATTTGAAAATGCAAACAAGTATGAAGAAGAAAATAATAGTCAGTTGTAATACTACCACCCAGATGTAACTACTGTGAACATTTTGTATGTCTCTCAGGATCATTATGTATACATAGTTTTATATCTTGCTTTTTAAATTTAGCACATTCTGAATATGTCTTCATATTGGTAGTCTAAAAACCATGACTCCATATATAAGATTCCGTAAGTTATTTAACCACATAGCTTAGGGGAGGTATTTATAGTGTTTTCCCTGTCCTCTCTCATTTTTAACTGAGGAGGAATAAACTAAGCTAATTCAAAACAAAGCAGAAACTTTCATTGACCTGAGAGAGTCTGTGTTTATGAGTATCCCATTTTATGAATTGCTGGGTGCCATTTTTCCATTTTTTAATAAAAATTAGATAGCACAACATATTAGTAGTTTTAATGAATGGTAGAATCCAGTGAGTAAAATGCAGGATAATAAGAGTTTGCTTACAATAAGGCTGAATTTTGAGCCAGCCACCCAGATGATTGACCTATGAAGGTCAAATTTGTTACTTCTTGGGATTAATTCCTTATATCTTCAAAATAAGTGAGTGCTTTATGACTTTACACCTTCATTCCTTTTCTTGTAGAGCCTCATTGGCCACCCACAGGTTGAACCTAGCTCTGGCATACTTTGAAAAGGTAATTGGCAGTATTATTGCTGCCAAGGGTGATGACACACCAGATCTGATCAGTCTCTATGAGGAAATTGCCCAAATTGAGCAGCTGAGAAGAAACCATGAGCAGGCCATCCAGTACCTGAAGCAGGTTAGTGAGTTGGCTGGGATCCAGGTTGCATGGCCTTCTTCGGGCCCAGGGCCAGGAAAGCATGGGCTTCTTAGAACAAATGGGTGGGATTGGTTCCATGTTAACCATGATTTCCCTGCAAATCCAAACAGTTGCCCATTGTCAACCTTAAATAACCTGTGCAACCTCATTTAGAGACATTTCTCCCTTTCCATGACTTCTCTATCATCTCTGTTGAGGCTGAGAAGAGGAAGCCAAGTGTGAGTCTACTCCTAGGAAAAAGCATAGGGGCAACTTAAGACTTCAGCAAACACAAACAGCCTTTTAAATGAAATATCATGGTATTTTGGTGTAATGCTGTCATTTGTCCTTTAAGCTAAGCTAACTGGTTGTATTTCTAAGCCTAAGGTTAAACTAATAAAGGGGTGTTTCACTTGGTGGAAACTAATTTGACAAATACCCACAGGAAAACAAAGTATGGGAAGGAATGTTGACTCTATCATATGAAAACAGTTCAGATCACTTTTATGTATCATGTACTTCAACTTGCTAGTTAAATTTACCTTTTCTCTCTTCTAAATGAGAATGCTGCTGTGGCTTCACATATCTCCCACAGCCACAAACAGAACAAAAGGCTGGATCTCCTGTATAGTAGAAAAGTTGCAATGTAATCTTAGATTTATATGTGAAAACGGCAGAAGAAAAGGCATGGCAAAATAACTTGACAATCTAAGATTGTGAACATCCCACAATGCAGAAATGTTAGGAATGCTCTAAAGCAGGGAATCCACTCTTGGAGGAAGTTATTCTGGGTTTTGAGTTCAATACTTTCTTAAAGCCATGGTCAGATCAGAATGGATAAAACAATAGATATCAGTGTTTCTCAGTAATATAAAAAATAAGGTCAAAAGGAATAGTAAATAGTAATAGTAAAAGGAATGCTTTATTATGTGAACTTGAGAATGCATTAATTCATTTAAGTCATACAAAAGCACTGTGAAGTCGGTGGTATTATTTTATCTCATTTAAGGATGAGAAAAGTGAGGCACAAAATTAGAACTAATTCAACTGAAGTTGTATAGCAGTGGTAAAATGGGGATTTGAACTCAGAAAATTTGACCCTGGCATTTTATGCTTACCACAACTCTGCTCTGTCTTGGCTGCATGTCTGATAATCCCTTCAACTCCTTAAAGTATCTCACAGAGTTTGACCTATGAAATATTAACTACAGATAGTTCTTTTCTTCCTAGTGGGTATGGATTAGATGTTTTCCCTCTTCCTTCTCCTTCCTGTTACTTCTTCCATTTTAGCACAAATAATAATAAATAAAATATTATACTGCTTTGTTCTTACTAAATGCCAAGTGGTATTCCAAACACTTTACATGTATCTTGCTCATTTAGTATCTTCAATAACTGATTGGGACAGTTCTGTTTTTATGATCAGTTTTGTGCTTAAAGAAGCTAAGTGGCCTATCTTCAGTCACCATGAGAGGCTAAGCTGGAATGGGAGCTCAGGCAGTGTGACTCTAGGATCCATGCCTGACAATTTCAATTTCCTTTGATACTGAACTCTTGGGAGGCTAAGGTTATAATTTTATTTCTGCTGTGAAACCTAGTAAAAACAATACTAGCTAGCATTGATTGAGAATGTACCATGTGATGAGAACTGTACCCAGGGTTTTGCATATACCAACTCATTTCATGTTTCCCAAGCCCTGATCAGGAGAAACCATATATTCCTTCTGCATAAAAAGGTGAAATTACTTGATGAAGACTCACAGCTGTGGTAGGGCTGGGACTCAAACTCATCTTTCATATAACTCTGTGATTAGCTATACCTTGGCTCTCAACCAACTATCAATTCTGTCAAAGCTACCAGAAAATCCAGAGTGAAACAGTGTCATGTGGGTACTCACTTTGTCATGATTTTCTTTTTTTCCAGGCCTATTCAATCTGTGTTTCTTCATTCACTGAAGTCAGCCCCAAAACTGCAGAGGCAAGCGCATTACTAGCCAAAGCTTATGCCATGTCTGGAAAGCCCCAGCACAGGGGTAGGTAGAAGAGGTGGCTTTGCAGTTCTCATCATTTCCCAGTGACATGTGGGAAAACATTAATGAACATATCTATGAAAAATAGTTAGTTACTCGTGCTTGTAATGGTCATAATTTTGTATAAAATCAATTACACATGAATGTAGACTTGATATTATTCCCCCAAATTAGTTCTAACATCAGAACCAATAAAATTGTCTGTTTTTCTATTTCCTTTATTCCCTTAAAATCTCAGTAAAATGAACCTTCATAAGATGTAGGGATCATCCATACTATGAAGGTGACTTATAATATATTGGTTTCCTTAAGCCTAGTGATAAAAGAAAAAAACATGGAGTGATCCTCTTCTCTTCCTCCATCTCAATCTCCGGGGCTGTTTTCCTTTGGCTTACAAGATAGTGGTTGTAGCAGTTAGAATTTTCTTGACCTGTTTCCAAAAGTGAGGTACTGGAGAAGTTCTGGAGGAAAGCTAAGTGATTAATTTATTCTTCAAAGTCCTGTGCCTGGCAAGATCATCTTTTTGGAAGTGGGTGGCTTTGGGAGAGACACAAATGAACCGATGAGGGAAGCCAATGTATCTTTCTCAACTGGCTTGATCAGATTAATGGACACTTATGAAGTCAATGCCCTGTCAGGAGGAATTTAGGATTTGTGAAGAATGCAATTTGAGCATTTTTAAAATGTTTACTTTTCCTGCTTTTACAAGTAATCCATTTTGATGTATGTAATTTTTCAGCTGAGTAGGGGCATAAGGGAGACAGAGAATTATAAAGTGTTGTAATCTACCTTTTTCACCCTTGTATTCCTCATGTAATTAAATAAACTTTTTCCCCAGTTTGCAGTTTTGACATTTTAATTAATTTTTTTCTTAAGCATAAATATTCATAGAGGAGTTTTTGTGCTCATCATTTTCTCATTTTAATATTTTAATATCACAGTATATGTACTCCAGGTATAGTAGATTTTTTAAAAAGTAGTTTTTGTGGTTATAAGAATTTAATGTATTTGTAAATATGTAGAATGTTTTACCATTTTTATATGAGGAGGACAAAAACCTAAAATTTCTATTTATAGAGTTGGGAAATTCCAAAACCATCTTATCTTTTTCTTACATGCTAATTTTTAATGTTAAAGAAGGTATCTTCAAATTGTATTACTCACTAGGTTAAATTACAAGTAGATCATTGAGATTTTATACATCAAAACTGAAAACATAAATTTGCCAGAAGAAAATATTTTACTGGCATCGAAAGTACTAAAATTTAAAATTGGAGGAAAGAAGAGAAACTTTCTAAGCATACATAAAGATATACTATGAGAAGACTGATTTAATTACAAAAAGATCTAAAACTGTATGTCACAAAAGTGTTGTTCATAAAGTGAAAACCTCTCAGCTAGGATGAATGGATAATCTGAATGGATCCTTACTTATTTTTTTAAAAAATGATTTTGTTGTTAACCTCCCAAGAAAGAAATCTCCAGGTACAGATGAATTCACTGTGGAATTCTAACTAACACTTAAAGAAGGAATAATATCAATTATACTTAATATCCTCCAGAAAATACAAGAGTAGGGAATACTTCTGAACTAATTTTATGAGATTAGCACTACCCTTATACCCAAACTGGACAAAGACATAGGGGGAAAAAAAACCAAAAGTAAAAACAATTATAAACCAATACCGCTCATGCATGTAGACAAAAAATCCTCAATGAAATGTATAGCAATACAAAAAGAAAAAAAATACAAAAAGCAAAAAAAGAAATACAAAAAATAAAAAAAAATAAAAAAAGAAATACAAAAAGCAAAAAGAAAAATACATCATGAATAATGAACAAAAGAGATTTTTCTCCCCTTATAAATGTCAGGATAGTTCAATATTCAAACTTAAGGCAGTGTGTTTTACCATAATGATAAGCTAAAGATGAAAAGAATGTAATCCCTGTTAACCAATGCAGGAAAAAATCATTAGACAAAATTTAGCATCCATTCATTATACAAGGGAATTTCCTTAATCTGGTAAGGCATGTAGAGAAACCCTACCACTAAGATCACACTTATAAAAGACTGAGTGCTTTCCCCATATGTCAGCAGCAAGGCAAGGATCTCTAACTACTTTTATTTAACACAGTACTAGAAGTATTAGCTAGGCAATAAGGTGAGAAAAAGAAATAAAAGACATAGAGCTTAGGAAAAAGTGAAATGGTCCCTATTAATGTACAACATGATTGTCCCTATAGAAAAGTTGGAGGAATCTACAAAATTCCTAGAATTAATAGGTGAGTTTAAGCTTAATGAGGTCACAGGACAGAAGGCCAGTGCACAAAAATGAATTATATTCCCACATAGTAACAAACCAAAGCTACAAACAAAATTTTTTTGAAATACCATTTAGAATAGTTCTCTGTCACCAAATGAAATATTTAGGTATAAATGTGCCAAACCATGCACAGAATTTGTGTTCTGTAAACTAAGAAAGCAGAGCTGACCTGAATAAATGGAGAGACATACTATGTGTGGATTAGAAAACTTACTATGATAAAGATGTAAGTTCTTCCATAAGAACAATAAAAATCCCACCAGGAATTTTTGTAAATATAAGTGAGATAATGTTAAAATTTATGTGGAAAAGCAAAGAAACTAAGATAACTAAAAAGATTGTGAAAATTAAGATTAAAGTTGGAGGAAGAATAATATCTGATTTTAAGATTTCCTATAAAGCAACAATAATCAAGAGGGTGTGGTATTGATAAAGACATAGACACAGATATCAGTGTCATTACAACACAATAGAAAGTCTAGATATAAATTTATTTAAATATGGTCAATTAATTTGGACAAAGATATGAAAGAAATTCAATATTGGGGGGGATAATCTTTTCAACAAGTGGTGTTAAAACAATTGCATATCCACATGCCAAAAAATTAACTTAGACCCTTTACTTGTATCATATGCAAACATTAACACATAATGGCTCATTGTCCTAAATGTAAGAGCTAAAATTTATATTTACATTGAAAAATGGGAAAAATGCCAAACTGTATAAAAATAATACACATGGCACATAACCATATGAAAAAGTTTTAATGAAGAACTAACAGCAAAAATACCCCATCTTACTCATATCAAATTTTCAGAATTTTAAAAAGTGGTACATCTAGGATTGATGAAAGCAGTTTGATACAAACTCTCTGAAGAACAATTTGGAAGGATGCCACACATCTTAGAACTTGTATATATTTAAAGCTACCATGGTATCATGTTTTCACCCATCCTAGGTGAAAATCTAAAAATTTTAAAATTATATTGCAATTGGCAGATTGTGGAGAAAGCCAAGTCTGCTTATTTATATCTAGTAGGAGCGAGTGTAAATTGATAGGAAATTTGCAGGCCATTTTGTTAAAATCTAATATAATTTGAAAGAAAACATGAATAAGGATGCTTATGGTGAAATTAATTGTGAAAAATAAACGTTCATCTGTTAATGAAAGGAAATATATGCTAATTAGTCATTAAAAGGACTTGACTAAATATGTAGTTATAGAAAAGATTAATCTTAAAAAGAAGCATTAAAGAAAAATAAGTTGCATTTTTAGGACACAGCAATACTGTTATGTAGAGTTATGCGTATGTAAACAGAATAAATGAAATTGCATCAAACTGTATAAAGAGTCAGAGACTTGTCTATAGCGTTAAGAGGTCTGCGAGTCTGCACACACACACAACACACACACACATACAAACTGAATAAAATGGTCAAAATAATCATTTGAGAGCACCAGAAATAGACAAAAAAAATTGAAAAGTGTTTATTCTTGAAAAACTAACAGATTTGAGTAAGGTGAGAATCTGTGGCCTTCTTGCCTGAAGCTGCTTCCATCCACCGCCTTATCTCAGTCTATGAGAACAGCATTTTACCAGGATGGGGCTAGCTGAGAAAACCCAGCAGCTTTGCTGGTAGAGGAAATGGACTTAATTTGGGGGATGGACCAAAACCCACAGATTTATTAGAAAATAGTGGCAAATGAGCAGTAAGTGAAAAGGGGAAATGCTTGCATGTTTGCAGCCTGAGGTTGTTGCTCTTGTTGCTGTGAGTGGCAGACCAGTATTAAATTTACCAAGGAGACCTTGGAAACAAGAGAACTATAGAAGGGCAGATAAATTATTCCCACATCCCTGAAAAACTGGAAAACTACACGCTTGTGCAAGGGATACTTGGAAGTCCAATGGAAAGTAACAAGCAAGTGAGATTTGAAATGTGCCAGACCTTGCAATACATTCCCTTATAGATCAACTGTCAGGATAGAAAACAGACTGGAGAGGTATTTGAGTACCTCTGCCCATGTCATTGGCTTCACCCTAAACTATGCAGACACAGGGGTAACCATCAGGAATCCAATCTAAAAAATAAAAAGAAGCATTAAAACCTGAACAAAGACTTCCAGTTTCTGGTCTGGTCTATAAGGTGTTTGGAAATCATCACTGTGTCCTAACAAGTAAAAAGCAAACTGAAAAATGAGCAACTCTTCTTAGATCTGTTAGAGAAATGGGGTTTTCCCTCATTTGGAGAGATGGGCACATAAAGAGAATCATATATAACCAGAGTAGAAACCTATCTGCACAGGGCCTAGTACCAGAGGAGGAGAAACTAAACCATAAATTGTGATTTGTTTGAAGGTCAGTGTGGTTAACTCTGAGATTAAAAAATTCCAGGGAGACCCAATAATAGGAGGGACCTCCATGCTTTCATGAGTTTTACCTTTAGAAGCTTGACTAGTTTTTCAGAATAAATATTGGAGAAAAATCCTCTCACACTTGTGGCAGGAGGAGAAAAAAAGTAAGAATTTTCAAATATGCTTTCTTCAGGTCAGTCCTTCCTATAAACTTTTTAAAAAACAAACCCTAAACTATTGGATTTTTTCAGAGCTTACTGACCTGGGGAAAGAAAATACTGAACCTCAGCCACCTCTAGCCTTCTATATTGGGGAAGGGAAATAAGTACAGTCCATTTATCCATCCTTTTTCACCTAAGAGAAGTACTTGTGAAATTCACAGTCAAGTGTAGGCTCGCAAAAAGACCAAGACCTAATCATAGGACTATAGAATGCTTCCCTTCACCTCATACATTACCACCATAATACTCAAGGCTGATTTACTGCCATTCCTCTTAAAGCGTACATCATTTCTAGCTATCAAGAAAAAGATTATAACACACACTGAGTAGGTTTTTCATTGCTATGACCAAAATGTCTGATAAGAACAACTTAGAGGAGGAAAAATTTATTTTGAGCTCACAGTTTCAGAGGTTCAGTCCATGGAGGGACTACTTCATTCCTCTGGGTCTGAGACAAGAAAGAACATCATGGAGGAAGGGCATGGAGGATGAAAACTTCTAAGCTCATGCACCTGGGAAGCAGAGAATGGGAGGAATCAAAGACAAAATATGTGATCCCTAAGGCATGCCATCAATGACCCACTTTCTGTGGCCATAACTCCCCTATTTACAGTTGTCAAACAGTCCATTCAAATTATAAATCCATCAAATGGATTAATCCACTGATTAGGCTATATCTCCTAATCCAACTTCACCTTTGACCATTCCTGAATTGTCTCACGTGTCTTTTGCAGGCGGGGTGGGGGATACCTTATATCCAAACCTAACACATGCTAAAAATTAAAAAAAAATCATTTGAAGAAACAGAGCAAGCTGAACCAAACTCAGATATGGCAGGTATGGAATTGTCAGACCAGAATTTAAAAGAGTGATGACTACTATGTTAAAACCTCCAGTGGATAAAGTAAACATCATGCAAGAACAGATGAATAATGCAAGCTGTTTGAACTACTTAGGATTAAAAAAACCCAGAAATAATCAGTGCAGTTGTATACACCTGTAATCCCATGACTCAGGAGTCTGAGGCAGATGGATCACAAGTTCAAGACCAACCTAGTCGACTTAGCAAGAACCTGTCTTAAAATAAAAAAGGAATGGGGATATAGCTCAGTGATAGGGCATGCCTGGGTCAACCCCCAGTACCACACACACACAAAAAGTAACACTAGAGATCAAAATCACTAATAGAAATGAAGAATGACCTTGATCCATACATTAGTAGACTTAACATAGCTGAGGGGAAAAAAAAAACTCTGAAATTCAGAATATCCATACTTCAAAAGCTGAAAAGCAAACAGAAAAAAGAAACAATATTCAAGACTTGTGGAACAATTACAAGAAAGTATAACATGTATGATGGAAATACAGAAGAAGAGAATAGAAGAAATATTTGAAGCAATAGTAACTTAAAAATTTCCCCAAATTAATATCAGAACTGCAGACCCTAAAGCTCAGAAAATGTCAAGCAAGATAAATGCCAAAATAATAAAACAAAAATCTCCAGCTCACACCTAGGCCTATCATATTTAAACTGAAGAAAATCAAATATAAAGAAAAAAAATTGAAAGAAATCAGAGAAAGCGAAAACACCTTACCTATACAAGAGCAGAGAAAGAATTTTACCGAAAACTATTCTAGAAAAATAAAAGATGTACATTGAAAACACTGGAATAACCACTGAAAAGAGTTTTTTAAAAAAGTATAACTGACATCCTAAAAAGAAAGAAAATGAAATCATTTTCAATTAAATCACATAAGGTAGGAAAAAGGGAATGAAAAAAGAAAATAATGGAAGCAAAGAGCAAGTACAACAAAATAGAAAGCAATAACCAGATGGAAAATGTTAATCCAACTATATTAATCACTTTAAGCATCCGTGGTATAGGCCTGTGGGTATAGCTCAGTGGTAGAGCACTTGATCTACATGTGATTAGTGTTTAATCCCCTGTACTGAAATAAACAAATAGTCTAAACAGCTTAAAGATTATACTTCTATAATCACTAACCTAATTAGTGATTATAGAAAGTTATATACACTCCTAGTTTAATATATAAAGTTCAATTCCTATCCTATATATAAGTAATGAACAAATGCAATTTGACATTAAAAACACAATACCCTTTACGTCAGTACCCTAAGAGATAAAATAATTAGATGTAAATTTAGCAAAATATATATGAGAACTACAAAATCCAATGGGAAAAATCTACGAATTTGTGGATGAGAAGACTCAATGTTGTCAAGATGTCAGTTATTCCCAATATGATCTACAGATTCAACTCAATACTATTCAGTATCCCAGCAAATTATTTTGTGGGAATTGCAAACATTGTAAAATTTATATGGAGAGGCAAAGACTAATAGTCAACATAACACTGAAGGACAAAAAGCTGTAGGACTGATATTCCCTGACTTCAAAACTTACTATAAAGCTATAGTAATCAAGACAATGGGGTACTGGCAAAAGTTTCCCATTATTTCTATACATTTTCTAGATTGATTACATAAACATCTATTATATTTTGAATAAAAGACAACATTTAAAATAAACGTTAGCAACAACTGTATACTTAAAGTACTTTTAAATCATAACTCACTCACTCTACAATCAACTCCCCACCCTTCATAAAATAGGAAATTCAACAAACAGTGACCTCTGTATCAAAGTTTTAATGAAAATATTGTTTTGCAGTATACCTGAGAGTTGCAGTAGTTATTTTGATTCTTAGGATAATAAGAATATTCACATATTTCTTTTTCTTTTTCTACATTAAATCCATGCATTTCATCACAAAAACATCTGATGACATCAAATCATGGCATTAGGGTCTTTTCAAGGGTCCTTGAGAGACCTTGAGATGAGAGCAGCAATGAACTTTAAGCATAAAAATGTTGGTTTAACCAAAGCTGATATTAAGACACTTGTGAAGGCCTGCAGCTTGCCTTAAATAATTGTCTCCATTTTTCCTAGATGCTGTTGAGGCATATTTTATAAAAAGTATCAATGCATATCAAGCAACACTGGGCTCAGAGGATTATGAAACATTGACCACCATTGAAGAATTTTGCAAATGGCTTGTGGAAAATGGGGAGAAACAGGTAAGCATATATCTAGTTTATTTATTAGATCTAGATACCTTTTCTCATCTAAATTCAGAAATAAGCTCAGACAAGTCTCAGGTAAAACTAGGAATAGCACACAGGGTTGCTGCTGCTTGGGATATTAGTAAAGAGTATTTTTCTTATGTCCTTCAAATCAAGAACATACATAAACTTCAACTTTATAAATTTAATATTTTAAGTCAAAATTAACTTCTACCTGTCTGCCATTTGTTGTTGTTGTTGTTGTTTTCATTGTGGTGTTTTCTCCTCGGTCTGAGTATCAACTCTTATTAATTACAATTTTGTTTTCACATTTAAAAAAGTTCTAGAAAATACTTTTGGCTGCTAACTTTTTATTTAGAAATTCCATGAGTCTAAGCTATTTCACAAAAACATGACCTGAGCTTTTTGTATTCAGTGCAGCAAAAACCTCGAGAATACTTTTGTCATAAGATTCCACATAATTTTGATCTGTCTTTGGATAAATGAGAATCATGGATACATTTGATGTGGAAATATCTTAAGATAGCAATATAGGTGTATGATAAGTAAGAAATTAGTTTTAGGAAGGAAGAAAACATCTTTTATATCACATTAAAATGTTTTAAATAAATGATGATGTTTCCTTTTTTCTATTTTAACTGCTGCTTGTTAAAGCAAAAAAATTACAGTAATTTGCAATATTTTTGTGATCATGATAATTTTTGTTTGTTCAGAAGATTACCATGTTATCCTAATGCCATAGATGGATTTCATGTTCAATTTTACTTTCAAAGATATGAAAACGCTTTGTCAGAATTTCAGTTTATCTTTGCTATATTCTGTTGCAATAGATATCCTGATTTGTTTGTGATAAAACACCAGTACCAGTGCATGCGATGGCTTTCTGCTTCTGTCCAAGTGCTTCCTAGTGTACCAAGCTCCTGAACAAAGACATGAAAGGTGGCTCTGAATTCTAACCATATTCAGGACCATGGACAGTCACCTTTACCACATAAAAAGCAAGCTCCATGAGGGCAGGAACTTTTGTCTTCCATTCAATACAGTGTATGCATTGCCTGAAATGGTAGCTGTAACATGGAAGGTGCTCAATAACAATTGAATTAAATGGCTTAATTTTATAGCACATTTTCTGTTTTTAAAAGTAGCTCTTTTCCTCACTTCCAAGTCTGATATGAGGCTCTAAGCCTGTTCTAGAGGAACAAAACAGAAAGTCAGAAGGCTTGGGAATTGTGTTCTCATGGAATATAATTCCCCCACCTTTGGAAACAGAGGCTTAAGTTGCACTGATTAAAAAACAGTATCCATTTGGCTAGAAGCAACTTCCAGAAAAAAATCAATTTTTTTCTGTCTTCATCTCATTTTTGTTTCTGTGACACTCAGTGTATATGTGGTGCTGGGGCTCGAACCCAGGTCCTCACACATGCCAGGCAAGTGCTCCAACTACTGAGCAACTGTACCAGCCCCAAAAGTGCAATTCTTGAAGGCACAATGATAACCAAATCTCTTTGTCCTCTCTAAAGAAACACATTGGGAAGGCAAATACATACAAGCAATATGATGAGTATTTTCCAATGTACACTGAATTTTTTTTTCTATATTGTAAGTAGTTAAGTGTGAGCACTGAACTGAAAGATAGCTAGTTGGTCTGAACTTTTAAAAAAATCAATGTAAAAAATATCAATGTGAAATATAAAAATTACAGAACCATTTCAGATTAACAAAGACTATGGAATTGTGAAAATTAAATGCAATATAGGATTCTTGATTAGTTAGTGGATTTTAAAAAGTTATTGGAATAATTTAAAAATTTGCATATGGAGTATATATGAGGTTAATAGTATTGTACTAATGTAAAATTTATTGAATTATAGTGTTAAACAGGAGATTGTTCATCAAAGAAGACAATTGCTTAAGAGTTTAAGGAGAAAGTATCTTGATGACTACAACTTATTTTCAACAAAAATATATGTAGATATATTCATCTTTATGTGCATGAGTGTGTGTATTTGAGAGAGAGAGCATAAGAAAGCAGATGTGGAGAAGTGGTACTCTTATGGATCTAGGTGAACATTTTATGAGTATTCATCCTATTATTTTTCAGCTTAGGAGGTTTGAAATTTTTAAAAAGGTAAAAGGTGGGAAAAGAATGAGGGCTGTGGAACTCAGAATTCAGACTGTATGGTGTTTGAATCTTGACACTGACAACTATAGGTTATGGGATCTTGGGCAAGATCCTTCAGTTTTATTAGTCCTAATTCCTTCATCTGTAAAATGAGTGTGATAATAGTTTCTACCACATTGGCTAGCCATGAAAATTAAATAATATCATACAAATGAATTAACTACTATTACAAGCTTGGAACGTTAACTCTTAGTAGAAACAAATTATTTAGGTGACACATCATAACTGGCTGATCCTGGTGGGTCACATTATTGTGGGATAGAATGCCTCCTCCACAGAGCTCATGGCATAAAAACAGCAGGCTCTTTCAGAATTGCCAGGTTGACTTTTTTTTTTTTTAATTTGTCCCCTAGGAGGCTTACAGACTGCTAAAGGCTTCCCTGAAGTCCCAGATCACCAGCTATGGTGACTGTAGCAAAAAAGTGGCTGAAACCTTTTATAACTTGGGCAGGATCTGCTTTGCCAAAGGAGAGCTCAGAAAGGCAATTCAGCTGCTAAGGAAGGTGAGCCAAGGAAGGTGAAAATCTGGCTGGTTTTGTTATCTTTCAACCTGGGCTTATCAGCAAAATCGAAGAATGATGTATGTTTATATATATGTATATTCCTTCCATTTCCTTTCCTTCCAGAGTGTACAGCAAGCAAAATACTGACAAAGGTTAGAGAAATAGGTAGGGATTCCTTTACATAAAACCTAGGTTTGTTTAAAGTCAGAGAAGTTTGTAAAGATCAACTACACTTAGTGAGCAGAGGGTAGTCAGAAGCAGTTCACACATTACAGTGACTAACATCAGGTCTGGATGAATTTTAATCTCATTTTGGGTTACCTTAATGTGAACAGAAAATTGTAAATAACAGGAGAAAAGCAACCTCATTTGAAGATTCAGAGAAAAAGAAAACCTTGTGAAAATGCTAATGGGTGCTGTTCTAGGGTTTGTAAACTGCTCTTGAAACTAAAAAGAAAAGGAGAAATTTAGATGCTGAGAGGAGACCCTTTTGGCAGACAAAACACAGGATAAAGAGTGTGTCATGCTTTCGCCCTGCACAAAAATTAAATCAAAATGGATCGAAGACCTGGATATTAAGCCTACAACTTTAAATTTATTAGAAAAAGAAGTCGGGTCAACACTACACCTTATAGGAGTCGGCCGCTTCTTCCTTAATAGAACTCCTATGGCGCATGCTGTAAAATCAAAATTAAATGAATGGGATGCGATTAAACTAAAAAGCTTCTGCACAGCTAAAGATTTAGCTGAGAGCATCAACAGAGAACCTACAGAATAGGAGAAAATTTTTGCCTGCTACACCTCGGACAGAGGGCTAATATCCAGAATATATAGGGAACTAAAGAAATTAAAATCCAAACTCGCAAAAAATCCAATCGATAAATGGGCTAAAGAACTTAAAAGAAACTTCTCTCCAGTTGAAGTTCAGAAAGCCCATAAATATATGAGAAAATGCTCTACATCATTAGCTATAAGA
>PVKS010024038.1:9771-31708 GCA_004027875.1 Aplodontia rufa | reverse complement strand
TATCTCCAGCAGCTGTTTCTCTAGTACTTGGACTTACCTTTTGTCTAATTTAATCCTTATTGAATTCTCCTTTTTTCATGGAGGCATTTATGTTCAAAGTGGTGATTCCTTTCTTAGATGCATAGGGAGAGCCTCAAGTTTGATGGAGATGGACAGTTTAGTAGTGAATTAGCCATATGTACTACATTGGAATTTGTGCCAGCAGTTTGAGCACTGGTTCTTTGTGCCTATGAACCTAATGCTGCTTGTTGTCCCATTCCACTTTGACTTGGAGAATTAATCCCACCTATTAAGCAAAAGGCTACTAAGTAAATGGTATTCTCTGTGCAGAAATCAAAATTTTATTTTTTAGCCTTTAGGAAAATTTTTAGTAGGTACTCAGCAACTTAAAACAAAACAAAATTTAAACATTCATCATTAGACAACTGGAGTTTTTGCTGCTTTTGTAACCTAAAATGGATAGGCTGTTGAACATTCCACATTCAAAAGTTTTGTAGGGTGGTGGGTAATGGGGGATCTTCAATGTTTATTTTAAAATAAATAAAATAAGTTCTTGACTTTAAAAAAAAAAAAAAAGAAACCCCAGGTGCTAAGGACAGGAAGTGTGTGTGTCATGGGGTGAGGGCGCTGGGTCAGGGGGTGGCCGGGAAGTCCCTCTGCTACATTTGAGCAAGTCCCAGAGAGGGAAGCCAGGGAGGCAGCCAGGGGGCGAGGGCAGGCAGAGCTTTCCAATTCGGATTTTTTGGCTGCCGAGGGAGGCAGGTGAAGAGGAAGCCTGGTTTTCCTTATGGTTGTTGCGCTACTACACAAACCACGCGAGGAAAGTGAGCAGGAACTGGCCAAGAGGGGAGAGAGAGGGCGCATTTGCCGGGAAACTGGAATAGAACGTTGTCCATTGCGACGGGATCCAGCCCGGGGCTGGAACTAACTAGAAAATGACCCGGAAGGTTAAATATGGTCACGGCTCCCAGAGCACCAACTGAGCAATTGTTGCTTGTCTGTTTGTGAGTTTTTGCCCTGCTGGGGTGGAAGCCAGGACCTTGCACATGCTAGGCAAGCGCTCTACCACTGAGTCACACCCCTAGCCCCGGTCATAGGTTCTAATCCAGACAGTGTCCCTTCTAGATAAGAATGCCAAAGCAGCGAGCTTCCAGAACACTCTCAAGTCCACACTGCCACTGAGTCCCAGGCCTCTGCACCCCTGAATCCTGCCACATTGCTGCGGTCAGCCTCTCATCCTAGCAGTCTACAGCATCGGCTCACAAAACAGGAAGGCGATCAGAACCAGAGGCAAAATTCATGTGCAGAGCGACTGGAGCGCTGGCATGCGTGAGGACGTGGGTTCGAACCCCAGCACCATGCGCATAGTGAAGTGTCGGCGCAACGAAAGCCTCTCTCTCTCTCACTGTCCCTCTCTCTTCAAGAATAATAATAACAATAATAACGTGACGAGAAATGATGGTCAAGTGTGCGCAGCATCTGCTGTCCTGATGTGCACCAGCGATCACTGATGCGAACCCTAGACCCGGGACCTGGACTGTGGCTCAGTCCTGGACGTGGCTGAGCAATGCCAGAGAGGGACGGGACGCGTGTCCATGTACAGCCTGCACCACAAAGAGAGCAGCAAAGCTGGAGGCAAAGGAACAAACTAGATGTCCCTGCTGGCACAAGTGGCCAGTGAGAAGCAGGGCTGTGAGCCCTGTGTGTGAGGGTGACAGCAGGGGGAGGGGAGAAGGGACTCTGAAGAGGAAGCCTGCAGGCTGGCAGGCATGAGGCAGGGCGGGGAAATTTCAGGCAATGGAACTTTTCAAAAACTAAAGTTCTGGGGCTGGAGTGGTGGCTCAGCGGTTTCGGTGCTTGCCCTGCAAGCACGTGGACCCGGGTTCAAACCCCAGCACCATGTACACAACTAAGTGTTGGAACAACTAAGGCCATGTGAAAAACTAAATAGTTTCTCTCTTTCTCTGTCTCTCTCACTGTCCCTCTCTCTTAAAAAAACAAAAAACAAAAAAAAACTAAAGTTCTGATTTTATATTTATGGAAAAGTTGTGGATGGCAGGGTTTTAAAATCAGCTCATGGAGCAGGAGATTCAGAAACCAATAATGTGTAGGCTGCATATTTGTACACAGGAGGTGCTCAGTGTAAGGGGCTGGATGAACAACAACCAGGCAAGGAGGAATTGGGAAATGAAATTAGGAGAGTGGATGGGAGAATTGGGAGCGCTCCCCGGATCCCCTGCCACCTTCTGTGGGCTGGACGGGCACAGAGCCTAACTAGCCAGGACGAGAACTGTTAGTCAGCTTTCTGTTACTGTAACAAACACCCAGGACATTTCTTTCTGCTCCAGGTTTTGAAGGCTTCAGTCCACGACTGAGAGGACCCAATCTGTTGGGCTTCTGGTAGTGAGGTAGGGTGCAGAGCATCACGAACGTGGCAGAGCAAACCCCCCAACTCACGGCTGGGAAGGGGAAAGGGGAGGCCCAGGTCCTCTGAGGGCCTGCCCTAGTGCTCCTACCTCCTGAAGGTTCCACCGCATCCTGACACCACCAAGCAGGGGAACCAGCCTTCAACAGTGTGCCTTTGGGGGACACTCGAGATCACACTCCAGCGAGAACCTTCCCCAGAGCCTGATGTCAGGTCCGCATGCTTTCTCCTCTCTTTCTGTCGTGTGCAAGGGGGTTTCCGAATTTGCCTTTTATTGGCAGAAGAGCTGAGTAGATCTTGGGAGAGACAGCAGCTTGAGTTAACCCTGTCCCCAGTTTCCCACTACAATCCCAGTGTGATCATCCAACGGGAAGACAGCTACCTTGCAGTGGAGGCTAAAAGCAAGATTCCAGGGTGCGGAGGGACCGTCAGGCTCATCCGCTGAACATGCTGATAACCAGCAAGACTAAGAAGCATTGCTGATGACTGGTTGCTTCAAAGAGCTCAGGAAATGAAGACACGTGAATGGGCAAAGGGTGTGAACGTGTGCTCACTGTCACTGATCGCCAGGGACATGCAAGCAGAAACCAGTGAGGTATCGATCACTCACACTGTTAGGATGGCTGTGATCAGGATGAAATGAGATGAGCGTTGGCCAGGGTGTGGGGGAAAAGGAGCCCCTGTGCTCTGGTTCTGCCATTATGGAAAACAGCATGGAGGCTCCTCTGAAAATTAAATAAACTATCATATGGTCCGGTAATCCCACTTAGGGAATGTATCCAAAGGAATGAAATCAAGATCTTAATGAAACATCTGCCTCCCCATGTTCACTGAAGGATTATTCACAAAAGGCCAGAATGGAATCAACCTAAGTGTCCAACGATGGGTGAGCAGACATGGAAAATAGGGGATATACGTGCAATGGAATATTATGCATCCCCCCAAAAAAGTGAATCTTACCATCTGCAGCAACATGAATGAAAAGAGAGGACATTATGTTAAATGAAATAAATTGTACACAGAAAGTGAAATGCTCTCACTCATATGTGGAAGCTGAAAAAGCGGAACTCACAGAAGAAGAGAGGAGAACAGGGTTGGGGGTAAGAGAACAGGGAAAGGTTGGCCAAAAGATAAAAACTTTTGGTCATAAGATAGACAAGTTCCGAGGATTTAATGTAGAGCATGGTGGTGATGGATTAGTCACCTGGATTATGGTATGGATTCCACAATGTGTGTAATATCAAGTTGCTACATTAGATACCTTGAACACACACAATCTTTATCAATTAAATATCTAAAAAAGCTATCATGCAATTTATAAATCAAAGGGCAAAATCAGAAGAGAAATACAGAAAGCGTCAACTGAGTGACGGGTGCATCATACCATGTGGGCGGGAATTTTCCTGTTGTATCTTTGTTCCCAAAGCCAAGCTACGGTCAGCCAGCACCTGGAGAAGTTCTGGAAGTAGGCATGTTCCCTTGAGAAAAAGGGAGGAGGAGGAACAGCGTGGCTCTGAGGCTTGGTCCAGACACCAGCCCAAGGCTACCTGGAAGACCTCAGAGCTGCTGAGCAGAGGAACCTCTCCTAAAGGCCGGCCAAGGTGGAAGACCTCACCTGTGCCTGGAGAGGAGGGGCTGGAGGTGTCCCTGTGCCACGTCATCTCTGATCCCCCAAGCAGCCTGGCTGTGCTGGGGTGGGAATGACCCTGAGCAGTGTGAGATTAAACTTTGGAAAACTTGAACTTGACTGAGGTGGATAAAGGACATGAAATGAGAGCTCACAGGAGAAGAGCTGCCAAGTGCTCCTACAGACTTGTGAGATTTCAATCTCTGCCCTCCTAAGAGGAAAGACAATCCCAACCACAAGGAAATGCCCCCCTTTCACTTAATTGAAAAAATTCAAAAATCTGAAAGCCATTGGTGAAGCTAGGGGCAACAGACACCCCCACCATTGCTTAGGGCTTTTCCACTAATTCCATCCCAATGGGCCAGTGTTGATCAAAATAAGCACATAGGCTGTGACCCAGAATTCCCCTCTGCTTGCTTCTACAGGAGTGGCCTGTGTGCAGGTGACTCACTACGGCTTGTTTGGGAACAAGCAATTGGAAGTAACCAGAATGACTCCTGATCCACAACGGGGCACACTCAAAATTCTCAACGTTTCGTATAATGGACTATAATGCAGTTGTAAAAGCAGAAGAGAAGAAACTCTATATACTCATCAAGAAGGAATTTGAGGGGCTGGAGTGGTGGCTTAGCAGTTATGGCACTTACCTGGCTTGCACGAGGACACAGGTTCAAACCCCAGCACCACGTACACAGCGAAGTGTTGGAGCAACGAAAGCCACATGGAAAACTAAATAAAATTGATTCTCTCTCTCTCTCTCTCTCTCTGTCACTGTCCCTCTGTCTTTAAAAACAAACAAACTGAAACCAATCAGATCTTGACCCTGAAGAAAGTATAGAAGTATAGTCTCCGGCTAAGAACTAAAAAGAAGCCCAGCCATCTGGCAGAGCCATGGTCAGAGGAAAATAGGTAGCCGTGATGGGAAAAGTAAGATTTCTACATTTATACCCTCAAAAGTTGAGTTTTCCAAGACAGATACAGAATCAGGAGGAACTCTGGTGTGAGATGCTTTAAATCCTTTGTTGAAATACTCCCAGAATGATTTAGATAAAAGTGAGGCAATTTTGCAATCATTAGAAAGTCTTAATACAATATAGCATATCATAGACCGGTAGACAAATTGAATACCAATCCACAGCAAAATCCTTTGAAAACGAGACAAGAAGGAAAACTCACCGTAACCAAGAGTTTGTGTGAACACTGGGTGGATTCTCGCTGAGAGCAGGCCTCCTGCTAACCTCCTGGTTAACGTGTGTTGAGGTTTAGGACAACACAAGGAGACCCAAAACAAATGAGTTATCAGAAAGAAAGATGAAATATGTATAAGTGATAGAGTCACATGCCCAGAAAACCAAGAGAACCAACTGAAACTATAGAATCATAAAGAATTCAGCCCCGGTTCAGAATTATCCAAGATAATCTTCCATTTTCTTCCTTTCTCTCTCTTTTTCAGTCCTGGGCATCAGTCAAACCCAAATGCTAGGCAACCATCTACCACTGAGCTACATTCCAAGTCCCATCTTTTGCTTTTTAATCAATAGATAACACTGCAAGTTTTAAGCATAAATATGATGTTTTGAAATATATACATTTATATCAAGTGGATTAACAGATGTATTACCTCCCATAGTTTTTTTTTTAAAAGAGAGAAGGGTAGTGAGAGAGAGAGATAGACGGAGTCAATTTTTATTTAGTTTTTCACGTGGCTTTTGTTGCTCTGACACTTAGTAGTGTACATGGGTGCTGAGGTTTGAACCCATGTACTTGCACATGCAGGGCAAGCGCCGTAACCACTGAGCCACTGCTCCAGCGCCCCCATAGTTGTTTTTTAATAAGAGCACATAATGTGCACTCCCTTCACATTTTTCAAGAATACAATATATTACCATTAACTATGATCACCTTGCTGTACAATAGGTCTTTTGAAATTTGCTCCTGCTAACTGTAATTAAGCATCATAATTCTTGTCACACCTCCCTCTGGTAACCACCGTTATACTTACTACTTCTATGAGATCAAATTAAGACACATGTGGGATGGATCAAGTGGTGTTTGTGTTTCTACGCCTGGCTTATTTCGCTTAACATGATGTCCTCCAGGTACAAAGTGTTATCATAAATGGCAGGATTTCCTGCTTTTTATGATGAGATAACATCCATTGCTATATAGTTCACATTTTCTTTATTCATTTATTGGTTGATGAGTATGTTGGTGGAGTCCATATCCTGACTACTGTGAGTAGGGTCACAATGGACAGAGGAGTGAAGATAATTCTTCGAACATACTGATTTCATTTCCTTTGGATATATATACCCAGTTGTGGGATTGCTAAATCATGCAGTAGTTCTATATTTTATTTTTTGAGGATCACACTGAACAGGAAAAAGTTGAAAAAATTTCCCTTAAGATATAGAACAAGAAGAATCAAAAATCAAGAGACTGAGGAGTGGGCATTGTGGGGTAAACTATCACATCATAATGTCACTTCATATACATTTAAGTTGTCCAACAACTCAGGTCTTTAATAAAAATAAAAAAAAATTTTAAAAAGAAAAGAAAAATAGTGAAAAGATGGCTTCTCTCTCTCTCTCTCTCCCTCTGTCCCCTCTTTCTTAAAAAAAAAAAAAGCATGAGTAACTCAGATAGATGCATAGTAAAAAATATTAAACTAAATAACCCAATTTAAAAAAATATTAACAGGGCTGGAGCAGTGGCTTGGCAGTTACAGCGCTTGCCCAGCATGCTCAAGTACATGAGTTCAAACCCCAGCACCATGTACACAATGGAGTCTCAGAGCAATGAAGGCCACATGTAAAACTAAAATAAAATTGATGCTCTCTTTCTCTCTCCCTCTCTCAAAAAAACAAAAACAAAAACAAAAAAACTAAATAACCCAATTTAAAAAGTGGGCAAAAGATTTGAATAGACATTTCTCAAAAGAAGACATATAAATGACCAACAGATAGATGCAAAGATGGCCCACTTCACTCATCATCAGGAAAATGCAACTCAAGACCACAATAAGATACCACCTCACCTGAGTTAGAAAGGCTATTACCAAAAAGACAAAGAACCAGCGTCAGTGGAGAAAAGGGAAACTTTATACACTGGGGTATAAACACACTGTCGAACGTAAACTGTTACAGCCACTGTGCAAATCACGTGGCTTCTGAAAAAATTAAAAATAGAACTCTATATAGTAACCATCTTCAAAATATAAACACCACAAATAGAAGGAAAAGTTTGACAGATGAAAGGAGGCTCTTGTGTTCAGAGAAGCACGGGGATTTTCTTGGATGGAAAATGGAATATTTACAATGTCAATGTGGTATGCCCAGACAATGGAGTGTTATTCATCCATAAAAAACCAAGTAATGATACCTCTAAACATGAATGGACCTGGAACACATTTAGCTTAGTGAAAGAAGCCATCACAAAGGACCACACTCTATGATTGCATTTCCACACGATGTCCAGAATAGGAAACTCCACAGAACCAGGAAGTCCATTCTTGCACATGCCTGGGCCCCCGATGTTGTGTGGAATGGACAGGTGGTGACTGCAGTGGGTACAGGATTTCTTTTGGGAAGATGAGAGAATGTTCCCAAATTGATTTGGTGATAGTGGCACGACTTTGTGAGCGTCCTGAAAACTGATGAACTGTACCCTCAAGATGCGTGAAGCGTCTTGAGATGTAATGAAGTTGTTCCAAAGGAAGGAAGCCACTAAAGATTGGAACATGGGTTCACAGTTGGGGAACAAAACCAGTTTAGACCCTCAAGATAAATTTCTCAAGAAAACTCCAGAGGAATCAAAGCATAAAATATTTCCTTCAAACCGCAGGACAGTTTGAGAGAGAATTCAGTGGTTCCCCAGTCTTGCCATAGGTTCCTGGGGGATGGAGTGGTGCTGAGAGCGGGCACGGAGCTTGTCGCCTTGGTTTGGCTCCCATGGGCTCGTGAGTGGGGTGGGGCCTCCTGTTCCTTGACTATGGAGCAAGGATCCTAAATTCTGGGATTAATAAGAGCATGCAAAGGGCTTCTGCCTGCTCGGGGGAGATTTTAATTTAGTTCTAGAAGAGAGGTGAACCATGCATCTCCCCTGCGGTGGAGCCCTCGATAATTGTCCTGTGGTCAAGCTCCTAGTTCAGCATCTAGAGGTCATCCACACGTGTGGCTAGGGCCCAACAACCCATCCTGAGCAGACAGCAGGCACGTGAGAGGGGAGTAGCCCTCAGCAGGGCCATACCTGTCCTGAGAAGGAACAGCTGAGTAGCCCTGAATCTGCACTAGTCTACAGGCAGAGGGACAAAGGGCGCCTCAAAGCCCCAATCCATGTTGTCCAGCCCTGGAAAATCCCCAGCTCTTCTCTTGGCCTCCAACCCACCCCCAACAGAGCTAAACAGGCATAGCAATTCTCACCTGGTGCTGGCGGGGCTTCCTGGTGCCCTCCCCAAGATAAACTCCTGGGGAAACAGCACCTAGGTGTTGAAGAGGTGGCTGATTCTCTGGAAACTCATCCAGAAACCAGGAAAAATGTGGGAGCAGCAGCATTTACCAAACATGGCAGCATTTGCCTTGGCTGAGCTGGCCCACGGCTGCTCCCCTCTGCCTTTAATTAGCCAGCTCGGCCTGGGCTGCTTTTAGGTTGGATCTGAGAAATCTTTTCCGTCAGGGTAGCCTGACTTCCAGCTCTCTCCCAGGTCACCCCAGGGATGCCAGCCACTTCTTAGGGGGCACCACGTGCACAGTGAAGGGGGAATGGCACTTCACAAGGTCAAATGATCTTTAGAAATTCAGCAGGAGGCGGAATGCTCATATTAAGCACACAGATTGCTGAGTGTTTACAAACTGAACACACTTTGTCACCAGAGACAGATTCGAAAGGAGAGCTCACTGCTGCTCCAGAGCTCCTGGCCCCCCAGCGGTCGCTCCTCCCTGCCCCCAAGGGTGCCTCGCTGCAACAGCAGCCCCTCGCTTTGCATTTGGGTGTGGATGCAATGGGGTCATTTTCAGGATGTCCTCCTAGGGGTCTGGCTTCTTTCTGTGACACTGCACTGGTGAAACTCGTCCACGTTATTGTGTCAAGTTGTTCTAGCTGGTCCTCGTCCCCTGCAGAGTGGCTCTCACCTGGGCAGGCCCTGGAGTCCCCTGGAGGATTGACACCGGGGCCTGAGACTGTGCCATTTGGCAAGTCCTCAGCAGCTGGGGACTGCGTCGCGAATGCCCCTTTCTCTGGGAAAATGACCCTTGCACTTTGCTGCCTCTGGATTTCTTCAAGGGCCGGAAGGTGACAGAGGAATGGCGTGGGGGCCCTGACACCCCAGAGCCAGGTGCAAGACCAGCCTGAGTCCTGAGGTGACATAGCCTCTGCAGTTAGCCAGAAGAGAGGGTTTAATTTTCCATTGTCCTGTGCCTGCCAGGACCCTGTGCATTGGAGTCTTGGGGCATCTTAGTTCCAGCTGTGGGCAGTGCAGCCAAGGCCTTCCGGCCCCTTCAGGAGCATGAACCCTCCTTGGGCCAATGGTGGAGGTTTCTGGAACATAACCTGGTCAGACCACGGGCAGAAAGCCCCCATTGTCCTGCTGCACACAGCTTCAGTCGACTCCCTCCCCCACCACCAGCTTGGAGACCAGCATGTC
This sequence comes from Aplodontia rufa, assembly GCA_004027875.1. NCBI lineage: Eukaryota > Metazoa > Chordata > Mammalia > Rodentia > Aplodontiidae > Aplodontia > Aplodontia rufa. The sequence goes on along the minus strand of PVKS010024038.1, from coordinate 22,015 downwards.
ACCAACATGGAGAAGGAGGTGACAGAGCCAAGCCTTCTGGAGAGGAAACACCTTGAACCTCATCCTCTGCTCTTCCCACTCTTCCAGAGGAGCACGCAGCTGCTTCATTTCTGGTGCTTTCCACTGACTCCCTCCATCAGGGAGGTGAGGCGGCTACTGTTTGCCACACGTTAGAAGCTCAGGAACACTCAGCAACTTGTCCAAGGTCACTTGACAAGTTGAAAGTGGCTGAGGAGGGATTCCAACCTGGGCTGCCAGGGCCCTGAGGAAAGATGGCTGCAGGGCTGTCTTTGCCAAACAGCAAAGATCAGGGCAGGGAGTCCGAGAGGGGGTGGCCAGAGGCCAGGACAAGACCAGCCAGGTTCCCCTGTGGGAACTGAGCACCCAGCTGCCATCCGCAGTCTGCTCAGCAAGGCCCTCCCTCTGGCTCATGGGGAGCCTGGGCAGCTCAGGGTCCAAGCAGGCACAAATGTCCCCACTGTGGCTGTGGACAGCCCCTCCGTTGCTGCTTGGTGAGTGAGGGCAGGGGTGGGTCTGCTCCCTTCCTCCCAGGTCGAAGCCACAGTCTAAGCCGGGCTGCAGCTGGAGGACCCCTGAGATGGGACGTGGAGGAGAAGGCATGTCCCCGCATATCTGGGACCGGTCTCCTTGGGTGCTCCATGTGCTCCTGGAGCCTTGGAGTGCATCTGTTGGGTGACCTCACCTGTCTAGTTCATGCACAAAGTTCAGCCAGCCACCCACGCTGAGAACAGCTGTATCCCACAGTGAGACCTAGTGGCCTCACCCAGGCCCCAGCTGAGCAGGCAGAAGAGAATTTCCCGGACACACACTGCTGGCCTCTTTCCCTTCTGCAGCCTTCTGTCCCTCACCCATCCCAGCTGAGCAGGCAGAAGAGAATTTCCCGGACACACTCTGCTGGCCTCTTTACCTTCCGCAGCCTTCTGTCAGGGCTGTGACCTGCTTGACAGCACCGTGCCTGGCCTCCCCAGACCAGCCACACACAGTTCTCCCAGGCTGCTCTTCTCCTCTTTGCTACTATATGAATGTTCCAGCTGTTTAAATTGTTGGAAAATACATATAGTGCTCAGCTAAAAAAGCAGGTGTAGAGTTTGAGGATATAAAGGTCTATCAGACCCCGGTCCCCCAGCTCTGTCCCAGGGATCGCAATCTATGTCTTATCTCAGGGACAGCAGCCTCTCTCAGAGGAGCTCCTCAACCTGTTTCCTAAATGAAGTCGCCTGCTGCTACAGCCTTCTGGTCCTCTTCCCTGCCATCAGACAGGGTGTGAGACACAGGAGGAGTGAGTCTAGGACAAGGACCACTCCAAGAGTGAGCCACCTTGGGACTCCACCCTTGGCATGCTCCGAGCCGCCTGTGGGCAGGGTCAGCTTGTTCTAGAGGGAGGAGGGCCAGGCCTGCCGGGTGCCCAGTCACAGGGAAAGCAGATAATGTGAACATGATGGGCATAGTGATTTCCACAGCCAAAAAGCCATGCCTGTGTGCTGGAGCAGCCTGCCCTACACTGGGTCTTTGTTGGGTCTGGTAGGGTGACCGTTTGTCTGCTGGAGTGGCTGTGAACTCAATCACCAGCCCACATTCAAGGGGATCTATAAAAAGCCTGATAAAAATGACGGGGCCAGTACTGGTGTCTGCCTAGGGTGGCCATAATCAAACGCCACAGACCAGGGGCTAAAGCAACAGAAATGTATTATCTCACAGTCCTGGAGGCTGGCTGAGATCAGGGGCAGCATGGCGGGGCCCTGGGGAGAGCCTCCTCCTGGGCTGCCTTCTCCCTGGGTTCTCGCATAGCCCTTCCTGGGGGTGCATGGGGAGAGGAGGGAGATCCTTTCTTTTCCTCTTCTGATAAGGTCACTAATCCCACCATGATGTCCCTACCCTCCTGATCTCGTCTCACCCCAAATAGCTCCCACAGCCTCCACGGCCAGCCCAACTTTTCAGAATGGTGCTGGGGAACCGGTATTTGTCCGAGTAGTTGCCATCCTTCCTTCCTGTTCCCAGACACTTTCCTGTGCATCCTTAACCCTGGTTACCACTGCCCAGGCCCTGCTCTTACCTGACCAGAGTAGAGTGGACTTTCAACCCCACAGGAATCAACCGGAGGCTGGGCTGAGCCCAGCAAGTTCCCTCTTTCAGGGGTGAGGGTCTGGAGGATCTTGAGGGCTCGGGGCAAGGCAAACCCTACCTGGGATTCAGCAGAACCGGCAGGAGGCAAGTTCCTACCAGTTCTCATCATCCACAAGATGAAAGTGCCCCTCCGGCCTCTCTCTAGAACCTTCTCTCATCTGCAGTGCTGGAAGCAAAGTGCTTCCTTGCCTGGTCCCTGAGTTTCCCCAGAGCCTGTAGGGGAGGGAGTTGCTCTGGCCCCAGGGAAAGTCAGGTAAACTGAGGCTTATGCTCAGTATTTGTGGACCAGAGGAACCAAGGCCATGAAGGGTCCCTGGGCCTTAGGGGCAGACAGAAGGAGAGGAGGGGCAGGCCATGTGAACAGAATGCTGGAGGGAGGCGGAAGTCGCGCAGCCACAGGAAGCCAGGGCAGAAAGGCCCAAATCCCTGCGTAAAGGCAGGGGTGTGGAAGGGCTGTGATTTCTTTCACCTTCTCTCCTGTAGAACAGTGATAAGATCTGAGCAGAATCTCCATGGTACCCCGTCCTCCTACACGGGATCTGCAGCTGCGACTGCAGGTGGTTTTAAGAGGTACATCAGTCAGATGTTCAAAAAAACGTAATAGCTACATATTTTATGTGTTCTAGAAAAATCCAATTAGCACACTAAACCTGTGACTCACAGATTCTGATGCTCAGGATGAAAATAAATGAAGTAAGGAATTGGGGCTGGAGTGGTGACTCAGCAGCTGACATGTGCAAGGACCTGGGTTCAAATCCCAGCACCACGTACACAACTAAGTGTCTGAGAAACAAAAGCCACATGAAAGAATGAATAAAGCTGATTCTCTCTCTCTCCCTTTCTCCCTCTCTCTTAAAAAAACAAAGTAAGGAGTTGCGTTTAAAGCCGATCTGTGCAGTCCTAACAGTACAGGTAGTACACGGATGTGTCAAAACCTGTAAAGATGGAAAGGAAACAACTGACGTTACAGCGAAAGCAGCACAGAACGTGGTTCGGAAGATGGAGGCGGCGTCCGTGTGGAAGCCGCTCTGAGCAGCGCCAGCCACTGCTGCCTGGAATGTGAACTTTGGTCACTTAGGTCATCTCTGCCCTTTGACCCTGACATCTGAAACCACCTAAACCAGACAACTGCCCAGTGCCCAGAGTCTCAAGAAGCACAGCAGAGGCTATGGACTCTGGCTTTACGGACGTCTCCATTCTGTTGGTATGTTCCTGTCTTTTCCTTCTGTTGGTCACCCAGTCCTGTTCCCTCATGACACACAAGCTCCTGCCTCCCCTGCCATCCTCTGAATTCTGACACAGAGCTCTCTGAACTCCCAAACTGCAGTCCAGCCCCAAATAAAGTCCTTGTTACTGTTGCAGCTGCTGGGTTTGAGTGACAGGAAACAGTGGGTGGAGCCAACACATCTCCAGCTCCCTTCTCTCCTGAACCAGGCCCTCTTCCTCTATTCCTGCCCACGTAGTCAGCTTTGAGCAGCGGTGGTGACAGCTAGGCACAGTGCACAAGCGCAGGTTCTTAGGCTCTTCCTGGGAGCCCTGCCGTGGGGCTCAGCTTAGTTGTGAGGAGGAGGGACCCCCTCTGGCCTCTAGCTTCTCTCACTGGCCTCAGTGAGGCAGCCCTCCTCTCCCTGGAGGTATATGGAGAGTGTGCTTGCTCGCGTCCAGGGGAAGCCCCAGGAGGGCAGCAAGCACGGTTCTTTTAGAAGCCACCTGCTTACCTGACGCACAGCTGCCTGCCTCCCTGTGCCTATGTGCTTGGTCACAAATGGCCCAGACCCTTTTCGCAGGACTTGCTGGCTGCATACAGAACCTCTCTGGCAGGCTTTGGAGCCTCCCCACTCTGAGGAGACTGCGGGAAATCTATGTGGTGGCTGCCCCACCTCTAGATCACTGGCCCCTGCAACAGTTCGTGCCCTCTCCCTACAGGCTCCATCCTGGCCTGCATCCGAGCCACCTGCATCCTCTCTCCCTCTCTCTCTCTCCACCCATCTTCCAAGGGCTCAGGTGATGGCTTTCAGCTTTGGCTGAGCCTGGGGTTCATGCTGCAGCGCTACCTGGAGCCAGCCTGGCCACTTTCCTGTTCTTGCTCACTGTGGGCCTCAAGGCTCCCTGAAGGACTCAGCTCTGTCTTCTCTGCGATCTCCACCCCACTGAAATCCACCCACATCTGCTCCTCCGTTGGCTCCTCACACTACCTGGCAACTGGGTACCCTGGCCAGCAAAGATGCAAAGACTTGGCCCAGTGGGGAGATGGACAAGCAGGCCAGATGCCAGATGGTCACAACATCACAGGCAAGTGCCAAGCAGAGGTAGTAGCAACCATACAGGAGCCCCCAGCCCAAGCCCTGGCAGTGGGGACCTCCAGTGCTCTTGAAGGTCACACACCATTGATGCTCAGTCACGTTGATGAAATGCCAGAGGGCATGCCAAAGGTTATTGCTCCCACTTGGCCACCACCGCGGCCCCTGAGTTTTCTTTTTTCCCATAGACTAGGACTTAATGTATGTTGGCATTTTCTGGCTCCTGGCCTGGGTGAGAGTAAACAGATGTCAGAGTTGATTTGTGGTCACTGGCAAGGCAGGCCAGCTAGTCACCTTGGTTTCTCCAGCAAGTGCCCTTTGCTTTCTGCAATGTCACTTTTTGCCTTCTCTGGGACCTCCAGCCTCTCACTGTCCCTGCGGACCTTGTCTCAAACATTGCTGAGAAACCTGGGGGAGGAGCCTCCCTGGCCACCTCCAAAGCCCTCTTCCTCCTCACCTTTCTCAGTGTCGCCCTGCCTGGCTTCCCAAAGACTCCGGCATGCTCACCCCTTCCCATGGCCCCTTATCCCTCCCTGGCACCTTCGCATCTGTGCATCCCCCTGAATGGCCTGCACCCCTCGGGAGCCTGTGACCTCCCGCTGGTCCACCCTGCCCACTTCACAGCAGAGCTCCGGCTGCTGTCTCCAGCTGCTGTGACTGCTCGGGGCAGGAGCACACCCTTCAGGCCCCAGAACCGTGCAGCCCTTTGGCAACCAGGGCCCCCTTGTTCTTCCAGGGCCATGGAGGGTCTCATCAGCACCATGTAGCATAAAGGCCGGGTACTTGCTGGGAACCATGGGAAGTACCCAAATCTGATCTTTCTCAACAAACAAGCACCACTGTGTCACCGTCAGGTCCTTGCCCAAATAGAACCCAAATGCTTCCCCAGACCTTGCCTGGCACTCCCCTCTCCTTCTCCCCTGACCCACTATGGTATCTCGTAGGCTGGACTTTGCCTTGATTTCCCTTCCCTACTTCTGCCTCCCTCTCGGGGGTTGCATGGACATTTGAGTGGACAGAGACTTTCTCTCTTCCCTTCTCAGGAACCTGGAGTCACTTGTTAAGGAATTCTTACAGAGCACTTGCTGGGTGCTGGGTTCTGAGATGTCAGCTCCCACCTGGCTGCCCAGGGTGCTGCTAGCAGCAGCCCCACCACCCCCAGAGCCCAGACCCCAGGCTCTGCCTCACCCACTCCTTCCACCTGCTCCGCACACGTGGCAGCTACTGCCATGCCCCTTATGTGTGGCATCTTTCCACCTGTCACTTTCTTTAAGGCTTTGCCCTCCCCCTGGATGAACAAGCAGATGAGTCCCCAGGCAGACAGGCTTCGACCAGGGGACAGATCTGCATCAGGTCAAAGAATTCCCGAGACTGCTCACCACAGAGGATTGCCTGACCAAGAATTATCTCTGGTTACAGATACTCAGACACTGCCCTCTGGATGCAGGCTTGGGCAGTGTGTGACAGGTGACACCCCTGTCTGTCTGGGACCCCCTCACCTACTCAGGGATCTGGAAGAAGCTTCACCACTCTCTCTTATCTAAAGACAAGGAAGCAGAGACTCCACCAGCGCGAGTTCGCACGGAGAGGTGGTGACTTTTTTCCTGGGTTCCAAAGCATCTATCTGCAAGTAGACCTCCAACCCACTTCCACTTCCTCCCTACTGGCAGGGAAGGTGCGAGATCACTGACAGCTAATCAAGGGGGGCGTCCATCCCACAAGCTTAGAGCGGCCTCGTTGTCTGGGCAGCCTTTAGCAGGCATCAGAGCCAACTCGTGAATGGCCCCCATTCTAGGAGACTGACCAGTAAGCTGGTCAGCATCCTCTGCCTCTCCCCAAACTGATGCACAAACCCTGTCAGCCTGGTTTAAACCTGTGCGTTTCTTCCTTCCTCGTTCCCACCCTGCTCCCTGAGCTGGGGTGATGCTCTGATTGTCCCATGGGAACGAAGGGCTGGAGCTGGCAGAGCAGCTCCTCAGATGGGTCCTCACATGGGGAATGGTGTCCTTATGCCCTAAAAGCACACGGGAAGACCCCATAAGAGAGAGGGACCTGCACAGAGACAGCCTAACAGGACCCTAACAGTGCTCCCACTAGAAGACCCCGGGCACTTCTTTTTGGCCATTTCTGAGATATTTCTCCAATGAACACACAAATTGGCTATAATAATGTTTGCCCAAAAGCAATCTTGGCGGGGGTCGGGGAGAGTCTTTGAGCACAGAGATGGCCTCGTTTTGACCCTGACTAGAAACTCTTCATTTCTTACCCTCACCTTGGAACCCAAGTTAGATGATCGTAAGGGATATGGCTTTAGACTCAGAGCCAGCTCCAAAGAGACCAGAAATCTGTATAAAGACACATGCACTGCTGATGAAGACTCGTCCCTGTGCCAGATGTCCTTTTAAATCCAGAAACAAGGAACCTGATAATCTTTCTAAAGTTCAAAGCTAACTTCCTAAAAAAGGAAATCGGCAGAAAGAAGTCTTCTCTCCAGCCCCCAAGAATCCTCCCGGAATGTTTTTATCATTCAGAAGAGAGTAAAACATGTCTTTATAGATGTTCACACTTTCCCAGTGGGCCTGCAACCAGAGAGGGCCATGAAAAAACAGAGCCTGAGTTATGAAAACTGGAAATTCTTGGAAATTTTTTGCCCTTGGTAGGATTTCATGGGAGTTGCTTTGGGTGCAGGTACGCTGCCTGAGTCAGCTCTGAGTTGGGGGTTTTAGTCTTCTGCTTTGGATGGCAGTAAGCAGGGATGAAGCAGCTGGGGGCTACCTGAAGGTGGGACCTAGGGAGAGGGCAGACGGTTTGTGCCCTTTGATTCCTGCTGGGCCCCTCCACTCTTGCTGACTAAATGGTGGTGGACTCACCAGCGGGCTGGATTAACACCTACGTAGGATTGAGCAAGCTCCCAAGTCAGCGCAGTGGATGGCTCCTGCGCTTCAGGACAGGACCTAAGGTCAAGGTCTTTGGGCCATGTTTGCCTTCATTCCTTACCCCCACTGATCTCTGTCCCTTTTAATAAGGACACTGTCCAAACTGCTTATCTTTCTGGTGAGCCTGCATACTGAAGTTCATCTTTCGTTGGAAACATACCCGTTAATGAATTAGTGCCCCCACTTCTAACTAAGCTCATCCAAAATCTGGGTAATTGGTGATCAGAGCTTCTAGCCCTGGGAGACCCCAAGGCTGGTGCACAAAGCTGCAGCTGAACCTGAAGGTGACTGAGGCAGACCCAGAGGAGCTGGGTAGGGAAGCCAGGGGTGAGTTTCCCACCAGACCCATTGGCCATACTTCCCCACCCTCACCTGTGTGAATCTCTGGGGTCCAGGCATCACAGGCCGGAAGCCTCCCTCTACCTTCCTTCTGCTCCAGCAAACATGTCCCTTTGCATCCTTTAACCAGGCTCATGCCTCCTTGGGAGGCTCCTGTCCCACCTTGCTGAGACCATGCTGTCCCTTCACCTGGAACATGCCAGCTGAGTATTTAAATAACTTGCAATATTCAATTCGGGTGAGTGTGGGGGCAAAATGGCTTATTTTCAAGCTAGAGCCTTCCTTTATAAAGCCACACACATCTACTCTCCTCAGCGTCCTATGAAATACTGAATAAGTGATGTAAGCTTGTTTACTGGTCATCCGAACATGTGAGTTTGTTTCCTCACTCCAAAGTTCAGGCAGGTTGACGCAGACAGAAAGATGGCCTCATCTAAACTCTCAGGTGCTCCGTCAGCCCACGGAGCTCTCTTTCCAAAGGAGTCCTGCTGGGGAAACTCCAGCTAATGTCCTCTCTTTACTCCTCAGACACAGTGGGGTCTCCCAGGAAGCTGGCTTTGGGGACTGCTGTCACCCAGAGGATGCAGGGACTAGCTGGTGCCCTCCTTGAGCTTTTCCTCTTGTCCTGAGACAGAGCTCCCACCCTGTACTCTGATTGTCCCAAAAGTGGACAAGAGAAAGTATTCCTCTTGAGGCCCAGCCTGCTCTGTCCCAGCAGCCTCCAGAGGTTCTGCAGAGGGGCAGGGGGCTTGGGAAAGGGACACTCAGGATCAGTTCTGCCCAAAGTTCTCTCAGCCCCATGACCCAATTAACTGTCCTAGGTATCAGGGTGTGTGTCCTGTGCTCCCCTCTAGCCTGGCCTCGGGGACTGGGGCACAGCCCTACCTCATCCCCTCTACCTGTCTGAAGACCACCATGGTCTCACCTGGGTCCCCAGCCCCCTTCCATGCCGCACTGACAGGCATTCCCTACTAGCAGATGAAGCCATAAAGGGTGGTGGTGCTGGGGTGGCCTCAGAACGTCACAGCAGGTCCCCACCTAGAGAGGTAATGGGGTCATAGAGATAGTAAAGGACGCCCATCCCTGGAGGTGGCATGTCTGATTTAGGGCTGGCAGGCTCTCTGCTTCTTGGGCTAGACAAGAGACACTGGCTTCTGTGTCTCTTGGTAGAGCCAGTAGGAATGGGTGACTAGATTTGTGCCTTCTGGGGACTCTGGGTGGCCACACAAGGTCTGGGCTGGTTTGCTCAATGGTCTGGGCTTTGCAGACTGAGGCGGAGTGGAGCTGGTAGGTGACTGACCATTTTTCTCCAGGTTGGGTGGCCTTCTGACCTCCTATGGAGACCCCCTGGAGCATTCCAAGACCATCTGGGGTCAGGAAGAGTTGAGTGGGGAGTGGGATTGAAAGGGTCATCTGTTGTCCACCTTCGTGGACCAGAAAGCTCGAGACTCCCAGGAGACACTGCCTGGTACTTTCCAGGGTAAGCAGGGCCTGAGGGTAGCCCCGGGATGGGCAAGAGTGAGAAGCAAGGAAAATTTAGGTGGGAAAACTGAGCCAGAAGGGGAGCCGAGGACAAAGAAACGTGACAAGGGCCACAGCTGGAGCCTTCCCGCCAGCGGTCTCCCTGCTTCAGGCCCTCATTTCCCCCGAAGGCAAAAACATGATGGCGACCAGCAAAAGATGCAGAACAGTCAAAAGTGCATCCCCAAGCAGCCCATGGCCCTGGGAACATCCCCAGTGTTGATCAAGATGGAAATAAGAACCTTCCACCTTCCCGTGCAAGAAAACGTGTCCGCAGGTGTCACACCATGCTTTAGCTCTTGATTCGTAGGGGTGGGGTCTTGGGTCCTACTGAAATGGCCCTAGGGCAGGAGGGAACAATGCAGCTTCTCAGTGGGTTGTCACTCAGGGTGACTTGTGTCCCCGTGCACTTCCTGGCCCTGAGATGCAGGGGCACATGAATCACGGCAGGCCACAGTTTACAGATACATTTATCACCAGGCCAGGAAGCAGGACTCACAGCCTGTGCAGTGCCAGGGCCCTGTTCTCAGGCTCCTTGCTTGGTCTAACACCACATGCTACCATTAGAAAAGCCTCCGCAGGAGTGGGCCCCTGCAAGTCATGCAGCCATTCCTATTTATTGTCCCATTTGTCCCCACAACCAAATGGAGGAGGAGCTGGAAGTAATTGTCCCCCAAGTCACAGAGGCTGAGGCTGAGACCCTGGAGTGGGAGAGATGCAGCCAAGACAGGAGTTGACATTGGGACTGAGATCTGGAGCTTTCTCAGTAAATGGACGTGTGTTGCTCCATGCTCCCCCCTGACCCAGCAGGGACCTCTATTCCGTCTCTGCTCTCATATCATTTAAAAAAGTCAAAGCCATTTGCTTACCTGCCAGCAAGGAGCCCCTGGAGGTTGGGCCTCCAACAGCTCTTCCTCTCCCATCCACTGTCCTGACCAGGAGCCTCAGAGCAGGCCTTGTGTGCCAGATAAATCCACGGGCTCTCCACTGGGTCCCAGAGAGCCACAGACAAATCCTCTTTCCTGGAAAAGCCTCCCTGGGAAGGCTTTCTGACCTTCAGACTCGCCTTGGCCCACAGCTGGCCCTGTGCCTATGACAGTCACTTCCTGTATTTACCTTGCTGGGCCCCAAGAACCCAGCCAGGTGGTGGCTGCCCACCTGACCCAGAGGCCATGCAGGAGGGAAGGAGCTATGGAGGTGAAGGCTGGGAATGGCTGGAAGGGGCTCCAGGTGCAAGGTAATGCTGATGTCCCCCCAGGTCAGCGTGCAGCACCTGAATCGGGACAGGGTTCGGGGTCCTCTGGGACGTCCCGTTCTCCTCTCGCACAGAGCTCTAGCTCTTGCTGCTTCGGGAAGCCTCGTGCCCAACACTGTCATCATCGCTATTTCTCATTGCTGAGGGTTTCTTTCCTTCTGTTTGGTGCCGACTGCGCGACAGGCCTGGGGCTGAGTACCTATGAACTCTCTATGTAATCCTTGTGGTGTGGCTCTGAGTGGAGGATCACACCACTCTGAAGAAGCAGAGGCTCAAAGAAGTTAATCATTTCACCCAAAGCCGTACAGCTAGTGCATTGGGGGTCCAGAATTCAGACCCAGGACCATTGGCACCAAAATCTGTGCTCTCGACACTACCGTCATTTGCCAAGTTTAATTGCTACAATGCCCATCTTTATATAACCCTAAAATGAGCCATTGTTTCGGTTATCTATTGCTGGTAACAAATTAACCCAAGCTGGAGTGGCACGAAGCCACACACATGTGCAATCGTTTCTGCGGGTCAGGAATCTGGGCACAGCTTGGCAATCTCCGCGTAGGGTTTCTCACAGGCTGCAATCAAGCGGACGGTGGGGCTGAGCTCTCATCAAAAAGCCCCAGTGGGAAGGACCCACTTCCGGGCTTGTTGGCAGGAAGTGGATTCCAGGAGGGCGATCATTGAGGGCCATTTGGAAAGCTGTCGACTACAACCCTCTGTCTCAAAATGTTGGATTTAGTTTTGCCTCTCATCCATCCACCCAACTATCTGCCCATCCCACCCTTCATTCCATCCATCCATGGGTCCATCTGTCTGTCAGTCCTTCCATCCATTCCTTCATTCATTCAACAAACTTTTGATCAGAATGCACATTAGGCTCCTAAGGTACCAGAATAAAGTAATTAGTCCCTCTTCTGGCTCATCCTGTTGTGTCACCAAAGGTTTCCAGGAGAGCCACGTATATGTGGGGTTTGGGGCCTCATCACTGGGTGTCTGTCTTCAGGAGCCTCAGCTCTTCTTCCTTCCACTGGCCCTCAGATGCCACATTTCTGAGACCCTTGACCTCCTGCTCACTCCTGTCATTGCGCACAGCTCAGAGTTCTGCCTGTGTCGTGTTGGTTTGCCTGATGGAGATGGGGACGGTAGGGTGGAACAGGGGCAGCAAGAGGCACAGGAGTGGCTGGAGACCTGGTCTCACCTGCCCATACACCCGTCTTCCCACTCAGTGCCACCCAGCTCTGAGAAGAGGGCGGCACTGTCGGTGGGTTGGTGGGGCTGTTGTGGCCAGGTGCCCAGTGGCGTGCCTGCAGGAACTAGAGTTGAACACTGGGAACTATTCGATTCAAACATTTACTGGGCACCTGGTACGTGCGGGTACTGTGCTGGCCCTGGGGCTGTAATCCAGAGCATTTCTAAACTGCATCTGACTTCCTTCCTGCGCCTCCACTCAGTAACCGCCGAGAGGTGGCTCCACTGCTCCTGCAGGATAAGCACAGCCTCATTTAAACAGGTGTCCTGGCTTCAGTGTCTCCTGATGGCTGCTGCCCTCCCCGCCTAGCCCACTCACTTCTCAAGTGGATCTGCGGTCACAGACCTGACCCTGTCACCTTCTCGCTCAAAAACGTTTTACTTAACCTCTGCTACAGTTTCATGAGTACCCTTCCAGAACTGTGCTGCCTGTACAATGTTCTATTTCTCCCTCCTCTTCCTCTCCTTCCCTCCCCTCCTCCCCCTCCCCCTTCTACCTCCTC